>JAKIRT010000046.1:0-56573 GCA_022577695.1 Wickerhamiella spandovensis | reverse complement strand
CCCCCCCCCCCCCCCCCCCCCCCCCCCCCCCCCCCCCCCCCCCCCCCCCCCCCCCCCCCCCCCCCCCCCCCCCCGCGCGAAAACACCCGCCAGCACACCCGCCAGCACCCCTCTACACAAAGCCCCAGCACCCCAGACCTAACCCCGTGGCCACGTGACCGCGGCGGCACCAACCAGCTGACACAGCGTGCCAAGTCACCCTCATTGCTTCTCCAATGGCTGGCCTCCCCATCAAGTTTCAGGAGAACCTGCAGCTATCGTCGGTGGGCGTGCCTGAATCCGCGGTGACCTTCAACACATGCACAATTGAATCGGACCGGTTCGTGTGCGTGCGCGAAGAGTCTGCGTCCGGCAATCAGGTGGCCATCATCGACCTCCACAACAACAACGCCGTCACGCGCAAGAACATGACGGCGGACTCGGCGATCATGAATCCCGAGCAGTTTATTATCGCGCTGCGCGCGCAGGACACCGTCGTGCAGGTCGTCAATCTCGAGACCAAGCAGCGGCTCAAGTCCACGACCATGAGCGAGCCCATTGCGTTCTGGCGGTGGGTCAGCGCCACCACGCTGGGCCTGGTCACCAAGAAGAGCATCTACCACTGGGACGTGCTGGACGGGTCGCAGGCCGCGCCCGTCAAGATCACGGACGTGCACGCGAACCTGGCCGACGTGCAGCTCATCAACTACGAGGTGTCGCCCACCGGCAAGTGGACGGTGCTGACGGGCCTGGGCGAGCAGCAAGGCAAGGTCGGCGGCAAGATCCAGCTGTTCTCCAAGGAGCGCGGCATCTCGCAGTACATCGAGGGCTACGCGGCCGGCTTTGGCAGCCTGCGGCTCGAGGGCGCCAACGAGGACACGCAGCTGTTTGCGTTTGTCAACCGCAGCGAGCAGGGCGGCAAGCTGCACATCATCGAGATCGACCACGCCGAGGGCCAGCCCGCGTACGCCAAGAAGCAGGTGGACGTGTTTTTCCCGCCCGAGTTTGCCAGCGACTTCCCCGTGGCCTGCGTGTGCGCGAAAAAGTACGGCATCGCGTACGTGGTGACGCGCATGGGCTTCATCCACCTGTACGACCTCGAGAGCGGCGCGGTGGTGTTTATGAACCGGCTGTCGAGCCAGCAGGTGTTTGCGACCGCGCACTTTGGCGACAAGGGCGCCATGGCCATCAACCGCGGCGGCCAGGTGCTGAGCGTGCAGCTCAACGAGGAGACCATCGTGCCGTACCTGCTGCAGAACGGCAACGCGGCGCTCGCGTTGGCGCTGGCGTCGCGCGCAGGCCTGCCCGGCGCCGACACGCTCTACACGCAGCAGTTTGACACGCTGCTCAGCCAGGGCAAGTACGGCGAGGCCGCCAAGGTGGCCGCCGCGTCGCCGCGCGGCATTCTGCGCACCGCCGCCACCATCAACCGCCTCAAGACCGTGCAGGCGCCGCCGGGTGAGGTGTCGCCCATTCTGCAGTACTTTAGCTCGCTGCTGGACCGCGGCTCGCTCAACCAGCAGGAGAGCATCGAGCTGGCCACGCCCGTGCTGCAGCAGAACCGCAAGCCGCTGCTGGAAAAGTGGATTCGCGAAAACAAGCTGGAGCCCAGCGAGCAGCTCGGCGACCTGATCAAGCCGTTCGACGTGACGCTGGCGCTGGCCGTGTACCTGCGGGCCAACGTGCCGCTCAAGGTTGTTTCCGGCTTTGCCGAGCTCGGCGAGTTCGACAAGATCCTGCCCTACTGCGAGAAGGTCGGCTACAAGCCCGACTACGCGGTGCTTTTGCAGAACATCGTGCGCTCGAACCCCGACAAGGGCGCCGAGTTTGCGCAGGCGCTGGTGGCCAACCCCGCCACGCAGGGCGACGTCAACATTGACCGCGTTGTGGACGTGTTTCTGGGCCAGAACCTGGTGCAGCAGGCGACCGCGTTCCTGCTGGACGCGCTCAAGGACAACGCGCCCGCGCAGGCGCACCTGCAGACGCGGCTGCTGGAGGTGAACCTGCTCAACGCGCCGCAGGTGGCCGACGCCATTCTCGGCAACCAGATGTTCTCGCACTACGACCGGCACCGCGTGGCCGTGCTGGCCGAGAAGGCCGGGCTGTACCAGCGCGCGCTGGAGAACTTCGACGACCTCAAGGACATCAAGCGCGTGATTGTGCACGCCAAGGATCTGCAGGCCGACTGGCTGGTCAACTACTTTGCGCAGCTGACGGTCGAGCAGACGCTCGAGGTGCTGCGCGAGATGCTCAAGACCAACCTCAAGCAGAACCTGCAGGTCGTGACGCAGGTCGCCATCAAGTACGCGGACCTCGTGGGCGCCATGAAGCTGGTCGCGCTGTTTGAGGAGTTCAAGACCGCCGAGGGCCTGTACTACTTTCTGCAGTCGATCGTTAACCTCACGCAGGACCCCGCCGTGGTGTTCAAGTACATCACGGCGGCGGCGTCGATCGGCCAGTTCAGCGAGATCCAGCGCATCGTGAGCGACAACCACGTCTACAACCCCGAGAAGGTCAAGAACTTTTTGAAAGACGCCAAGCTCGCCGACCAGCTGCCGCTCATCACGCTGTGCGACAAGCACGGCTTCATCCACGAGCTCGTGCTGTACCTGTACCAGAACCAGCAGTTTGAGTTCATCCAGGTGTACGTGACGCAGGTGAACCCCGCCGCGACGCCGCAGGTGGTTGCCGGGCTGCTGGACGTGGACTGCGACGAGGACAAGATCCGCGCGCTGCTGGACTCGGTCGTGGGCCAGGTGCCTGTGGAGGCGCTGGTGGCCGAGGTCGAGAAGCGCAACCGGCTCAAGCTGCTGCTGCCGTTTCTGGAAAAGACCATTGCCGGCGGCTCGCAGGAGCCTGCCGTCTACGATACACTGGCCAAGATCTACATCGACAGCAACAACAACCCCGAGAAGTTTTTGAAGGAGAACGAGCTCTACAACCCGCTGGTGGTCGGCAAGTACTGCGAGAGCCGCGACCCTTACTTGGCGGTGATTGCCTACGAAAAGGGCCAGAACGACGAGCCGCTCGTGGCCATCACCAACGAGAACGCCATGTACAAGCACCAGAGCCGCTACCTGGTCAAGCGGGGTGACCCCGCGCTGTGGGCGACTGTGCTTGCCGAGGACAACCTGCACCGCCGGCAGCTGATCGACAGCGTGGTGGGCGTTGCCGTGCCCGAGTCGCAGAGCGCCGAGGATGTTTCGGTGGTCGTCAAGGCGTTTATGGCAGCCGATCTGCCCGGCGCGCTCATCGAGCTGCTGGAGAAGATCGTGCTGGAGCCGTCGCAGTTCAGCGACAACGAGAACCTGCAGAACCTGCTGATTCTGACCGCCATCAAGGCCGAGCCCGCCAAGGTGTCGGACCTGATCGAGCGGCTCGACAAGTACGACGTCGACGAGATCGCCAAGATCTGCAAGGACTACGGCCTCAACGAGGAGGCCCTGCAGGTGTTTGAAAAGGCCGGCCGCACCGACGACGGTATGGCCGTGCTGACCGAGCACATCATGTCGCTGGACCGTGCCGGCGACTATGCCGAGAAGCACGACACGCCTGGTCTGTGGAGCTCGTTGGCCAAGGCCCAGCTGGCCGGGCTGCGCGTTTCCGATGCTCTGGCGTCCTACATCCGCGCCACGGACCCGTCCAACTTCTCCGAGGTCATTGAGATTGCTCAGCGCGCCGGCAAGGAGGACGAGCTCGTGGACTACCTGAAGATGGCCCGCAAGAGCCTGCGCGAGCCCGCCATCGACGGCCAGCTCATGATCACGTACGCCAACATGGGCAAGACGTCCGAGCTCAACAGCCTGGTGGACGGCCCCAACGTGGCCGACGTCGAGGCGGTGGGCGACCGGCTGTACGCGGACGGCCGCTACGACGCGGCCAAGAAGCTGTACGGCTCGATCTCCAACTGGGCCAAGCTGGCCACCACGCTGGTGCATCTGGGCGACCACCAGGGCGCCGTGGACGCGGCGCGCAAGGCGTCGTCCGTCAAGGTGTGGAAGGAGGTCAACGAGGCGTGCCTGGAGAACCGCGAGTTCAAGCTGGCGCAGATCTGCGGCCTCAACCTGATTGTGCACGCCGAGCAGCTGCACGAGCTGGTGCGCCGCTACGAGTACATGGGCGCCATCGACGAGCTGGTGTCGCTGCTGGAGCAGGGCCTCGGCCTGGAGCGCGCCCACATGGGCATGTTCACGGAGCTGGCGGTGATTTTCTCCAAATACAGCCCCGACAAGCTCATGGAGCACCTGAACCTGTTCTGGTCGCGCATCAACATCCCCAAGGTGATCCGCGCCACCGAGCAGGCGCACCTGTGGCCCGAGCTGGTGTTTCTGTACTGCCACTACGACGAGTTCGACAACGCGTCGCTGGCCATGATCGAGCACTCTGCCGACGCGTTCGACCACAAGTCGTTCAAGGACATTGTCGTCAAGGTCGCCAACCTCGAGATCTACTACAAGGCCATCTCGTTCTACATGGCCGAGCAGCCGCAGCTCATCAGCGACCTGCTGGCCGCGCTGACCGCCCGCATCGACGTGCAGCGCGTGGTGCGCATGTTCCAGAAGAGCGACAACCTGCCCATGATCAAGTCGTTCCTGGTCGCCGTGCAGGCGCAGAACCTGGCCACCGTCAACAACGCCTACCACGATCTGCTCATCGAGGAGGAGGACTACCAGTCGCTCAAGGCGTCGGTCGACGCGCACGACAAGTACGACCCCATCGACCTGGCGCAGCGCCTGGAGAAGCACGACCTCGTCATGTTCCGCCAGATCGCCGCCCACCTCTACGCCAAGAACAAAAAGTGGAACAAGTCCATCGCGCTGTCCAAGGAGGACAAGCTGTGGGCCGACGCCATCCGCACCGCCGCGCGCTCGGGCACGCCGCAGGTCGCAGAGGACCTGCTGCGCTACTTTGTCGACATCGGCAACAAGGAGTGCTACGTGGCCACCCTGTTTGCCTGCTACGAGCTCATCCGCCCCGACGTCGTCGACGAGCTCACCTGGCGCTTCAACCTCAACGACTACACCATGCCGTACCTCATCAACCAGCGCCGCCAGCAGCTCAACGAGCTCGTGGCCCTGCGCGAGGCAGAGGCCGCCCGCCAGGCCGCCGCGCCTGCCGACGCCGACGACGACGCCCCGGCCCCGCTCATGATCGGCTACACTTACTAGATCCCGTGACTCGTCACGTATAGATACGTACCGTTAGAACTCATATTATCTCCCGCCTCGCGCCCGCCTCGCGACTTTGGCTGGCCAGTTGGCGCCGCAAGCTCCGCTTGGAAAGGCGCCTTTGCACCCCCGGGCCGCCGAGCGGCGGTAGTCTGTGCTGCGTAGACGAGCACTAGCGCCAGGGGCAGGACTTTTTTCGCGGGGGTTCCCCCCGCACCCCCGAGCCGCCTAGCGGCGGTAGTCTATGCTGCGTAGACGAGCAATTAGCGCTGTAGACTTTTGCGGGGGGAACCCCCACGAAAAAAAGTCCTGTCTCTGGCGCCAATTGCTCGTCTACACCCCCGGGCCGCCTAGCGGCGGTATTTAGAGCTGATGCATGGCAGGTTTAGCTATGCACTTTATCAATCAAGGGGCACGGCATTCGCAGGCAGTTCTGCATGCGCTTTCAGGGCGGCAGTCTCAGGCTGGCTGATCGATACGAAGCAGACCAGTGACAAGTTGGGTTAATATTTGATAATAGTGAATGCTCTATTCAAGGTCGTTTTTCTTTTGCCAAGGGCCGCGCGTTGAAGCGGGAGTGACCGCATGTGGTTCATGCAGTCAACCTGCATGTCTGAGTCATAGGATCGTATATAGCCATCTTGTTCGAATCCAAGCACCCATGCTGATTCTCGGACAGGACATTATCTCCCACAATGTTATGCCGCTCCTAAATCTTAAGGATATACTATCGCTGAGTTTGGTGTCCAAACAGATGCAAACTCTGGTTGAGAATAGCGACGACTGGGACCGACGCTATTATGAGGACTTTCCGTTCGATGCCAGAAGACTCGACGGAAATGGATTCGAGAGATACAGCAGACGATGTCGAGCCCGGACCGTGTTGGATCCTAGTTATAATTGGAGTTGCAGTGTGCTTGAAGATCCAGCTATCTTAGACAGAATTGCCAGTGAGCCGATTGTTGACATTCTCTACTACCTGTTTCCAACGGGGTACTGGCGAGATTTAATTGATGGGGTTCTCGTACGTCGCCTCGACAATAGTGTAGATGTCTACACAAGCCTCACAACCCTAAATTTCAAATTCGATACAAGAGACGTGTCTCGCCTACACTGTTTTTACTTCAAAAGGATGGACTCTCATTCCGACACATCGGAATTCATACTCACGCCCGAGATTTGGGGATGGAAGGACGGTGAGCTAGTGTACTATGCGTTGGATCAACTGGCAGAAGACCTATTCGACCACGGAGATGAAGAAGCTCCACGTATCGTGGTAGAGGAACGAAAATCTGTCGCTCTTGAACCTTCACCAGTGCTGCTCACTGGCCGTGATTTGGACCTATTTACAGAATGGGATACCTGGCCTGATGCACATATCCCGAGACGATTTGGGGAACCGCCTTCGTCTCTGAATTATTACTATACCAGGCTCAATTACGAGATGGAAAAACATAACAGAGTTCGCGGTGTTTGTTATGGGGACCTGGTCGCTCGCTTTCTAAAAGAGTTTCCGATTCATCTGGATATCGTGGTTCCAAGTGTGATGGTACCAGGTTCGACCTCGGTGCTAAGAAAACAATATTACCAGCCACTCGCAGTAGCTGCATCTGCTGGATGTAGCATATTTATTTTGGGGCATGACTACCAAAAGTACACGTTTACTCTGCCACATAAAATCGTGACACTGATTGCCGCCGGTTGCCTTTGCGCATTGGATGAGAAAGGCAATGTATATACTGGCAGTCTATTTATGAAAGATGGGCTTGTTGTCGTCTCGGAGCCTAAAATTGTGCTACAACACGCCTTGAAGTTGGTTGGCACTCATGCTTTTTATACATATTGCGCGGTCAAAGCATTAATGTTGGATGGAACTGTAAAGGATGTATGCGACTCAGAAAATGATGACCATGTCAAAGTATGTGTCGAAGCTGATGGTTCGGCCGGCCGTGACATCGGGGTGAAGAATGCTGTTCTGATCGACAGCGCGATGAGTCTGGTTGTAGACTGATCCGTGGTTTTATAAATAGATCTTGAGTATAAAAGCATAATTCAAATGACGGGCCATCAGATCTTACTATTCTAAAAAAGGACAATGTGCCGTTTCATTTGCGATCGAAGATAGAGCTGTTTACGACTTTGGCGGACGCAAACAGGCTGATCAAATATGGAGAGACTGGTGGCAAGCTGGATTAATGTTTCGCAGTAGATTTAAGGCTGCATTTTGTTGTAACCCATTTGCCGAGGGCCAGGCGTTGAAGCGTCGATGGCCACATGTGGTTCATGCAGTCAACCTGCATGCCTTAGTCATAGGATCGTATATAGCCATCTTATTCGAAACCAAGCATCCATGCTGGTTCTCGGACAGGACATTATAGAGCATAACCTATCCCCCCTGCTCAATTTCGAGGATATCCTATCCTTAAGATGCGTATGCAAGTACTTGTATGACATCATTGAAACTAGCGAAGGATGGAAGTGGGACCGGCGCTATTATGAGGACTTTCCGTACGATGCCAGGAGACTCGACGGAAATGGATTCGAGAGATACAGCAGACGATGTCGAGCCCGGATCGTTTTGGATCCTGGTTGTAACTCGAGTGGCAGTGACATTCTGCTTGGGGATCCGGCCTTCTTAGAGTCAATTGCCAGTGAGCCGATTGTTGACATTATCTCCTTCTGGTCTCAAGAGTTTTGCCCGCAAGAATTTGGTTCTGGGATTCTCGTACGTCGCCTCGACAATAGCTTAGAGGCCTACACGAGCGATAATGTTATATCCGTTCTTGACACAAAAGATGTATCTCGCCTACACTGTCTTGACTTCCAAAGGGAGTACTCTCATTGCGGCGCATGTGAGTTCGATCTCGTGCCCGAGATTTGGGGATGGAAGGACGGTGAGCTAGTTAAATACCGGTTGGACGACTTGTTCTTTTATAACCCCCGCAAAAAGGAAGAAGCTCTCAGTATGGCGTTAGAGGAACAGAAGCCTATCGCTCTTGAACCTTCACCGGTGCTGCTCACTTGCCGCGATCTGTATCTGTTTACAGAATGGGATACCTGGCCTGATGCATGTGTTCCGAGACGGTTGGGGGAACCGCCCTCGTCTCTGAAGTATTACTATACCAGACTGAATTACGAGATGGAAAAACGATTCACGAGTCGACGTGATTGCTATGGGGACCTGGTCGCGAACCTTCTAAAAGAGTTTCCAGTTCGCCTGGACATCGTGACCCCAAGTGCAATGCAACGACACTCGTATGATGTGCATCCATATTTCCAGCCATTTGCAGTAGCTGCATCTGCTGGGTGTAACATATTTGTTTTGGGGCGTGGCCACGAAAAGCACGCATTTACCCTGCCTCATAAAATCGTGACGCTGATTGCCGACGATTGCCTTTGCGCGTTGGATGAGAAAGGCAATGTATATGTTGGCAGTCTTTATATGAAAGATGAGCTTGTGGTCTCGGAGCCTAAACTTGTGCTAAAAAACGCCTTGCAGTTGGTTGGTGGCAGTGCATTAATGTCAGACGGCACCGTCAAGTGCGTCTACGTCTCATCAGATGATAGCCCTGTTGCAGTATGTGTCGAAGCTGATGGCTCGCCCGGCCGTGACATCGGGGTGGAGAATGCTGTTCTGACCGACGGCGAGGTGAGTCTGGTTGTATACTGATAGAATGGAGCCTATAAATAGGTCTTGTTGAGTATATTAGCATAATCCCCATGGCTGACCTCGAGATATGACAGTTGTAAGAGCAGAATGTGGTCGTTTCATTAGATTAACGGTTGCTAGAGCTGTTCACAATTCGGCGGGGCCAACTAGTCAGAAGTCAAGCAGACTAAGAATCAATATCAATAGTGTAATGCCCTATTTAGTTCGTTTTGGTTTTGCTAGGGCCACTGTTTAGCTGGGTGATGCTGCAGGTGGTTCATGCAGTAACCCTGCATGAGTCATAGCATAACAACCATTCGATGAACATGTTCAACCTTGGACAGGACATTCTAGCTCACAATGTAATCCCTTTCTTGAATGTTAAAGATATCTTATCACTGAGATTGGCGTCGAAATATACGCAAACTGTGGTCGAAAGCTGCGATTGGGACCGCCGCTATTATGAGGATTTTCCGTTCGATGCAAGAAGACTGGAGGGCCATGGATTCGCGAGATACAGCAGACGATGTCGGGCCCGGATAGTGCTGGATGGAATACTAGACAAGGATGAAGGCTATGAAAAATGCTCAGTGTTTGAAGATCACGCTCTTCTAGAGACAATTGCCAGCGAGCCGATCGTTGACATGGTGCCCTTTGAATGCGATAACTATGATGATAGCAGCGGCGACTATTTGTCCGGTGATGGGGTAGTAGTACGTCGCCTCAATAATAGTCTAGTTGCATACACGGCCCAGGGCCTTAGAGCCGTTCTCGATACTACTGACGTATCTCGTCTACACTGTTTCCGCTTTCTGGCCGACTTGTCCGGTGATCATATTTTAGGATGGAAGGGCGGTGAGCTAGTTGAATATGGGCTGGACAACTTAGGCTTATCACCATCCCTATTCGACGACGGAAACGAAGAAGCTCTAGGCCTGGCGCTCAAGGAACGAGATTCCATCACTCCTCGAGCTTCGAGTGCGCAGCTGAGTGGCGCCGACTTGGACATGTTTAGAGAATGTGACACCTTGCCCGACGCAAATGTCCCTAGACGCTTAAAGGACCTACCTTTATCTTTGTGTTATTACTTCACCAAAATCAAATGCGAGATGGAAGCTCAGACTGAGGCAGGCGGACGCGAGAGATATAGCGACCTGGTCGCTAACCTTCAAAAGGAGTTCCCGGTCCGCCTGGATATGGTGGTTCCAAGCTCAATGGAGTTGCTCGACTACCAGCAGATTTGGGAGCCGTATGCAGTGGCTGCATCGGCCGGCTGTACGATCTTTGTGTTGGGGCATGCGCCGTCTGCAGATGGGGTTTACAGAAAGTACTCGTTCACACTGCCCCATAAGATCGTGACCTTAATTGCAAGCAGATGCCTATGTGCATTGGATGAGAAGGGCAATGTATATGTAGGCCGCCTCTCCTTGCCAGAAGATGAGGAGATTGTTGTGTCCGAACCGAAACTCATGCTACAAAACGCCGTGCAGCTGGTGGGCCCTGATGTTACCTATGACAAGGTCAGAGCATTAATGTCGGATGGCACGGTGAATCACGTATGCATCGACCCAGTGGGCGTAGATGGCCCTGAAGATGCATCGGGCTCAGCTGGAAACGTATCGTGTCCTCTTGGAGGGTCACGAATGCTGTCCTGATCGAGGGTGCACTGAATCTGGTCGTGGACTGATGGGATTTGAAACCTGAAGAATGTATTGCTGTAGAGTGGACGACCAGCAACCTTGTTAGGGGAATTTAAAATAGAATAAACTAGAGCTGAAAGCTAATATTGTTTTAAAAAAGCCAGGGATTATCATGTCACCCATCACTTGACAGCAAAGGAAAGATGTAGCAGCCAGAATATAAAGGTGTTTAGAATATTTATATAGCCTAGAGCGTGGCCAAGACCGTGCCTTCTGTTTTTAGCGGTGCCTCCAAGGGCCTGGCTTGGCACGCACGAGGTGCAGCTCTTCGTGCTGACATATGGCCCCCGCCAAAGCTCAGCTCGAAATCGATAAACAGATATACACTAATAATGACGTTGTTTCGGGCTCAATCAAGCTCGAAGTGCTCAAGAGCATGACCGTCGAGTCAATTGAGGTCGAATGTGTTTGCCAGCAACGCGTCAGAGTGCTGCTGCTGCTAGGATCAGCTCCAGTGTCGGTTCTGGCTCCAAACATGAGCTCGTACGAGACAATCGATATCAACCGCGACCGCATTCTGTTCAACGCCTCGGAAACTGTGTTTCCTGACTGGAACTCGGCCCGATCAGCGTCTGGAAAGCCGGGATCATTCACTCTGGCCCAGGGAACCCATATCTTTCCCTTCCAATTTCAGTTACCCGGTCCCGACAGTGGCCTGCCCGAAAGCTTCGAGGTCAAAGACTGCATCTCCGGCTACTTTTGGTCCATCAATGGGCTCGTCAAGCATGCGTCGAAACTCGACCAATTGGTCTTCAACAAGGAAGTCAGTCTGCCCTTTTTGTTTCTGCCCGCCGAAAGACGTGTGAGAACGCCTGACTTCGGCGACCGCAACTACAAAACAGAACTCTACACGTTCAAGGCGCATTCTCCTAACACAAGCACTAGCTTTATATCCAAGGTTGCTTCCAGACGAACCCCTGTCCAGCTGGAAACAACCCTCAGCTCCCCGAAACAGGGGATTCCGCAGGCACCCTTCCCGGCAGGTATTGACCTACAAATTGCGTCTTCGGTACCTAATATGGTCGTAGTGAAGTCAATTGTTCTGCGAATTATCGAACAGGTGTTTCCTCGCGCGGATATGAACGAAAAAACGTATCGAGAAGCGATTCCTGAGACAAGCCAATTGGTGACCAAATTGGAGCCCAATCGCCTGCTGGAGAAGAGCACATCCTTCACCGACTTGCTGGGAAACCTCAAGATCGAGAACCATCTTCACGGAAGCTTTGAGGATGCCAACTTTCTCTATGTCCATGCCATTGAAGCAGAGATCACATTTGCATCAAAAAACTCACCTTCCCATACCAACAAGGAACGTGTACGAATGTATGCGCGTCTGCACCATCGTCCGTTTCCCACCGAAGACAAAGACGAGGATCTGCCCACGTATTCTCAGGCCGAGCCGCCTCTGCCTTATTCTGCATGACCTCGGCCCGATCTGGGAACCGATGAGCGAAGCTCGGAGAGTTATTCAAGAAAACTAAGAGATATGCTGTTTGCGGGGGGTTCCCCCGCACCCCCGAGCCGCAGTAGTCTATGCCAAGTGCTAGAGCTTACCGCCTTAAGGCGGAAAACTATCAATAAAAGCTACATGATTGGGTGTTAGCGGGGCTCACCCGCACCTTCTGAGCCAGGGCCTACACTACTTACTACAGTCTACCGCCTTGAGGCGGAAAACCGACGAGCGAAGCTCGCATAGTTCAAAACCCCAAGTAATACTACCCTGTATTTACGAGGGATTCTTATAGTTGTGGTGGAGCTATGGATTGAGATGGACAGCGGGGCGTCCAACCTTGTTCGCGCGGTTTGAGCAAGATTTGCCTACTCTTGGCACGCTGCCAAAGTCACGGTGATTTATTTAAATCACGACATTTCCATGCTTTGGACCGTTCTTTGGTGGCTAGGAGTGCTTTGTTCAATGGCTTGGAGGCTCATGCTATGGGCCCACTGCTCATGCATGCATATGCACCTCTCGTCACAGAAGTGTGATAGATCACATTGGGCTCGTATATATGCCTGCCCAGCTCCACATAATTGTTACTTCCGAATGTTCATCGCCACTCCTCAAACCATCCGAGCCACATCTCAATGGATCAAGTCGTACCATGGCCCTACGCCGCCAGCAAGTCCCCCGGCGAGCCCCACGCTTGGCAACACGTCGACGCGGAAATCGAGATCTGCCCGACAGAAGCGCCTCAATATGTGGCGTCTAATCTCTTTCGAGGGCGAAAACTAAAATATAAATAGCATATTTACCATTAATTTTGTCAGATTTGCTGCAGTAGTTGACTTTGGCGGCCATGTGCATGCGGGAGCAAATTAGCATGCACTCTGCAGTTGTGCTCCGATTTTGCTCACCATTTTGCTCCCTGCATGAGCGACTCTGCAGCTACCAAAAAAAGCTATAGGTACCTTTCATTCAAATAATATACTACTGCCGGTGAGCTCAGAACACGTGCAAACCGTTATCTATATGAGTCACGGGAACGGCTATCCTCCTCTATCTACAAATGACTCAAGATACTGATTCCGGCTCCGCTCCGATTCCGTCGTGCGATGTGTATGGCATGTGGGGTTCGCCCAAGATTGGTGCGCATACTCTGCGCGAGGAGCAGCAATTGACGCTGGAAAGCGTTGGCGACGTTCGCGGCCGCAAGGTCCTGTACATTGGCTGCAAAGTTGTGTTTGTTGCTACTGTACTTGCCCAGGAGGGTGCGGATGTGACCTGTGCCGATCCCGACATCAATTTGCTGGAAGGCGGCCGCTTGCGGCTCGAGCAGGAGGGCCTGAAGCTCCGCATGGAGCACGTCAACCTCAGCCACCTTCCGTTTGCCGACCACAGCTATGATCTTGTGATCGCCAACTTCCCGCTGTGCCTTCTGAAGGAGGCCCAGAAGCCCGTGAACGAAATGTCGCGCGTGCTCAAGCCTGGTGGCAAGCTCTACCTAGGAGAGCTTGGCCGCTGGACTGTTTGGACCGCTCTCCGTCGCCTGCAGAGCTACTACAAGGAGACCATTTGGTCGATTGTGTATTTCCGCGGCGTTGGCGAGATCTCGGAGCTGATTTCCAACAGTGGCTTGCACCTCACCAGCACTCGCGGCGCCATCTTTTACTGGCCGTTTGACTGGTCGCTGTTCCTGCTGGCTCCGTATGATCTTTGGATTGGCAAGCGGACCACCTGGAACGCTTCCTACGTTGCCTATCAAGCCATCAAGCCTTTGTAAAGGCGTTAACGATTTTATGAGTTACGACCACGACCAGGACTAGTGAGAATACATACTTTATGATAATGAATTATGAGACACGCGAGACTCTGGGATCGAGTTGCAATTGAGAGCACTTGCAAGGGTACATTATTCTCTGAAATAGCCAGTGTTCCTTTTCTTTTTTTTTTTTTTAACTCTGCGAGCTTCGCTCGTCGGTTTTCCGCCTTAAGGCGGTAGGCTCTAGCCGGCCGTGCAGACTACCGCCTTTAGGCGGCCTAGGGGGTGCGGGGGAGTCCCCCGCAGACGTCCAGCCCTATAGAGTTCATACATATTTTACTCTCGGAGCCGCGCACGTCGGTTCCACACCTAGGCAGGCCGTGATGATGCAGACTTTATATAGATATTTTACACTCGGAGCTGCGCTCGTCGGTTTTATACCTAGGCAGGCCGTGATGATGTCAAGGTCCCACTATGTTCAAAAAATTCAGCCGCGAGGAGATGCACGGGCGGTCGAATATCAAGTCGTCGACGCAAAGAGCTTTGCGGGCGAAACTTTTTGCGCAATTCCCGAACCTCGAGCAGTATACCGAGGAGGTCTTCCCCAAGAAGAGCCAGGTCGTGCAGATCAAGTGCCAGGATAAGCTGAGTCTGTATGCCTCGGATGGAGAGCTTGCGTTTGTGCAGCAGCATGACGACGAGCTTGTGCCGACGCTCCGATTCATCCACAAAGTGCCGCAGGATGCGTTTCCGTGGGTCCGTGTTGATCGCGGAGCCATCAAGTTCATTCTAGGCGGTGCAAACATCATGTGCCCTGGTCTTACATCTCCGGGCGCGGAGATGCCGCACTCCTACGACAAGGGCCAGATTGTGGTTGTCTATGCGCAGGGCAAGGAGGCTGCGTTGGCCATTGGCCGCTTGGATATGTCCACGGACGATATCAAGTCTAAAAACAAGGGCATGGGCGTCACGGTGATCATGTACCTTGGCGATGGAATTTGGAACCTTGGAGGAGAGATTTAAATATACGATGTAATGAGCCGCTGGGCGTTAAATTAAAAGGAAAAAAACGGCTATTTGCGGGGGACTTCTCCGCTCCCCTGGGCCGTCTTACGGTGGTAGACTGGTGTTGTTGGCATAGACACCCGCCTTGAATTGGAAAACCGACGAGCTTCAGCTCGGAGAGTTATTGAAAAGAAAACTCTTCTTTAAGGGTGTGCTTTGCGAGGGATTCCCCCGCACCCCCTGGGCCGCCTTACGGCGGTAGACTGTAGTTGCTGGTAGAGACTACCGCCTTTAGGCGGAAAACTGACGAACTTCAGCTCGGAGAGTTATTAAAAAAAAAACACGGGCTATTCGCGAGACATTTCCCGCAAACCCCAGACCGTTTACCGCGCCCCGGACCGTTTTACCGCGGATATGTGCGAGGAGTTCAGCCAGAGATCTCAATTCTCCAAAAGTCTGCCAGGTTTCCGCATTTAGGTGGCCCGGGGGTGCGGGGGAACCCGCCGCGAAAATCACCAATTTGATATTAAGCTGCAGCGTGCGCATCGACCAGAGAAAGCGTTTCGCCGCCGCCAAAGTGGTGAGCCACGGTGCCATGGCTGATGCGCTCGTTGTCGTAGCTCAGAACCAAGCCCAATAGGGGCCGGCCGAGCCGGTGGGCAGCAATCGCGGCTAGGCGTTGGACGGGGGTATCAGGCGTAGTGCGTATGGCAATGCCATCGACAATGAACGTCAATGCACACTGAGCGATGGTTTTGGGTCCGCTGCTATTGACAACCGGCCGGCCATGCAGCTTCACTAGCTCGGCAAACCGAGCAGGTAGGAGCGCACCGGCGGGAATCTCGTTTTCCGCAGCACGGTGAAGCGTATATATCTCTGCGTCGGTTCTTTCTTCCTGCGTGAGTCTTGAGCCGTTGACAACTTGAAGATTAGGACAAGAAGCAATCACAAGAGAGCGATCATTGGAAAGCGGAGCACTCACAAACAGATCCTCGCAGTTCAAGAACGGCAGATCGGTCCATTCCAAAGCCTGGCCTGACAGGTTCACCTGGGGCACGTCTAGAGCTGCCTTCAACTTTGAAATGTCGTTCTCGGCAAGATTTAGGTTCTTCAGTCTCTCTGTGCATCCAATGGATTGAATAAAGTTACCCGACAGGTCCAGATCTATGAGGAGCGGTAGATGTGGGAGCTGCGGCCATTCTTTCAGCCTGTTGAGTGCGAGCCCTAGGCCCTTTAAGTTTGGGAAAGCGCAGAGCAGCTCAAAAGAGCCGGTCAGTGTTCGTGACAGATCTAGCTCTTGTACATGAGGGCATTCCTCAAGGCTCTCAGCAGCAAAGGCTTGGAAATCGAAGCGGTTTCCGGCCAAACAAAGTGACTCGACGTTGAGATTGTGCACTAACCGGCATACTTGCGAAAAGTCAGTAAACAGATTATCGCTGAGATCGAGTCTGCGCAGAGCAGTCAGGTCAAAAGAGCATGATAGGTCTGAAATTGCGCAATTGACAAGGGAGATGATAGGCAGCGAATCCACCTGTGCAGTGCGTTTGCTGTGGCTCTCAAACCCTACCGACTGCAGGACCTTATGGCCCGAAAGTAAGGGGTTCTCGACATTGTGAGCCTGGATGTAGCGATCTTGGAGGGCTTGATCAAAAGTCAATTCGCGATCAGGCTTTCGGCTGGCCTTAATAAATGACCCTGCGCCAGGGATAATACAAGTGAAATAGTCAACTCCACTCAAAGTTCCACTATGTTTCCCTTTACTAGGATCATCCCATTCTATACCGAGCGCAGGCTCCTGCCAGTTGGGGATGTAACCGGACCACCGTACGGTACAGGGCTGGCCGTACGATCGTCTCATGCTCAGCTCAGCCGAAACAACCGTGTATCAAAATATAGTCGATAACCAGCACCACCAACTCAAGTTAGGCACTACCGTCACTTTAGCCACCAATTCAGCCACCAGCACCACCACAGCCACACTTCCGGCGCCACCAAATCAACGGCCGTCGCGTCGCGTGGTCAAGGGTTATGCATAGCTGAATCACATACCAGAGCCCGACTCGCGCTAAAACCGGTAAACACCCTCCATAAAACACTCAATTGCTACGAAAGTATGCATCTAAATGAAGTAAATCCCGAGCCCCACCCACCGTCGCTGGAAAATAAAAAATCCCTCAACGACAGGCCCTCGGCAAGGCGGGGAATGGGACCCGCACTAACGTACCACCCCGGTTAGGGTTGCGCCTCGGCAGGTAAATTCCAGTCCGGCAGAAACGCGTCTTCTATAAGCATGAAGGCCTCGCTCGTTTTGGCTCTTTTGGGCTCGGCCCAGGCGGTTCTGCCAGTCGTGCAGTACGGCAACAAGTTCTATCAAGTCAATGAGGATGCCACAAAACCCGGCACCGAGTTCACGATTGTCGGTGTGGACTACCAGCCCGGCGGATCGTCGTCCTTTGATGTCAACGGCGAGCATGACGTTCTCAGCGATGGAGAGACCTGCTTGCGGGATGTTTATGCTCTGCAGCAGCTGGGCGTCAACACGATCCGGGTCTACTCCGTGTCGCCGTGGCTCAATCACGACGAGTGCATGTCGCTGTTGAACGATGCGGGCATCTACGTCATTCTGGACGTCAACAACCCCTACCAATCGCTGCATCGCACCAATCCCGGCGACAGTTATAACAAGGGCTACCTGAACAACGTGTTCGGCTTGCTGGATGCGTTCAAGTACTACCCGAACACGCTTGGTTTTGTTTCCGGCAACGAGATCGTGAACGAGCAGAGCGACGACGACGTTCCGCTGTACCTGCGGGCTGTTCAGCGCGACATCAAGCAGTATCTGAACAACCACGCCAACCGCACCATCCCGGTCGGCTACTCTGCCGCGTCGGTGGCTGCGTACCGCTACAATCTGCTCAACTACCTGCAGTGCGGCAACGACACGTCCTCCACGTCGGACTTTTACGGTCTGAACTCGTACGAGTGGTGCTCGGGCACCAACGACTGGGAGAGCAGCGGCTACGAGACGTTCAAGGACAACTTCGCCAACTCGTCGATCCCCATTTTCTTCTCCGAGTACGGCTGCAACAAGAACCAGCCCCGCACCTTCGACGAGGTCTACGACGGTCTGTATGCCGCCGACGGTCTCGCGTCCGAGTTCTCGGGCGGCCTGGTGTACGAGTACAGCGAGGAGAGCAGCAACTACGGCCTAGTGGACATCCAGGACGACGGCTCCATCAAGTACAAGGAGGACTTTGACAACCTCAAGTCTGCGTACGGCAAAATCACCCTCAACGACACCACGCAGCCCTCGTCGGCCGCGCAGCCGCCGTCGTGCCAGGGCCTCGACACCATCATCGACAACTTCGATCTGCCCGACTGTCCCGCTGATGACCTGCTGGAGAACGGCGTGGGCCAGCAGAACATTGGCCACATCATCCCCATCTCCAACATCACCGCCAAGTACGCCATCTACGGCTCGGACGGCACTCAGCAGGACGGCAACGTCAACTTCAACGCCACCACCAACTGGCAGACAAACATCCCCACATCGGGCTCCGCGTCCGTCTCGTTCGCGTCGACAACCTCCTCGGCCGCGTCGTCGTCGTCCTCCTCGCTGGCCGCCTCCACCACCTCCGCCAACAGCACCAGCAGCACCAGCAAGAAGAACGCCGGCCCCGCCGCGCAGCCCGTCGCGCCGCTGCTGGGCCTCGCAGGCGCCATCTTCGCCCTGCTCTAGCTGTATAATAGTCTCTAAATATGTACGATACCTCCATTTTGAACATCGCGCCCCGGCTACCGGGTCGCACGCATGGCGCCCGATTGACACGGTGCAGGAAGCATGTTTGCGGGGGATTCCCCCGCACCCCCTGGGCCGCCTCACGGCGGATGTGGAGCTAGCTGTACGGCAGAACCGACGGGCTTAGCTTGGAGAGGTAGATATAGAAGATGGTACTTTGCGGGGGAATCCCCCGCACCCCCTGGGCCGCCTTACGGCGGAGGTGAGGGCGCACTGGAGGTCACAACCTTCGGCGGCTGCCTCAGTTCTGCTTTCTTTCACCGGCTCACTTTTCTTTTTGTTTCACAGCTCATGGAGCTGAACCTTGTCGGGTTCCGTGTTGAGACCTTCGCCTTCGTGTTCTTCCGCAAGGACTCTCATACAAGTGCCGGCGTTTCCGCCGTCAGGCGGCCCAGGGGGTGCGGGGGAATCCCCCGCGAAATCATGGCTGGTAGTCGGAGCGCGAGGTGCCCCGGAACGGTGAAGCAGTGTTTCGGGAAGTAATAAATATATAGTCAATAAATAGCGATAGAGGGGCTATGCGGAGGACGGGCGAGGAGCCATGATGACCTGCTCGCTGTGCCCGCCAGGGGCAGACGTTGTGCGGTCAGGCGCAAAGTCTTCGGCGGCCGTGCGCACCGAGCGCGCGGAGCTGGTGCTGGACGAGCGCGAGCGGCCCGAGTGGCTGGAGCTACTCTCGAAAAGAACCTGCTTGTCTTCGTCTTCAAACACCTGCCGGCCCATAATAGCCTCGTGAGCGCGCACTTGGCGCCGGCTATCGAGACGGTCTTGCCATTGCGACACAATGACTATGGTGGCCGTGGAGCTGAATGAACAAACATGGTCGATGGCGCGGGCGATCCACCAGCCGGTGACGTCGGCCATGAAAAAGGCCGCCGGAGCCAACGAGATCACAAACGCGACCAGCGAGTGTGCGATCATGCCCTTTTTTAGCGCCGTCCGGCGATGCTCAATGGCCTGTAGAGCCACCATCATTGCAAACGAGATATACAAACCGACGGTGACAAGATACTGCACGGCAAACAGAACAAGATCGGTCGCGTCATGGAAAAGAACTAGGCCCGTAAGAACAATAGAGCTGATCACGAGTGTGCCGCCAACTGCCAGTGTCAGGAGCTTTTCGGTTGTTCGGTCCACTAGGCGTGTAGCCACCTGCAGTTGGGCCAGCAGCAGCAGGATATTCGAGATAAAACTAAGAACCTTGACCTTCAGAGTCGTCATGTCGGCATATAATAATGGCACCGAGAGGATGCCGATCTCAAACTGCTCATGCAAGCGGCGGATCAGCTGCACCAGTACCGACAGCATATGTCCGAAGGCAAAGATCACAGCCACATATTGCATCCAGGGCTTGAAAGGTCGTGGCGACGCAATTAAGACGCACAGCATGGCTGTACAGATGGTGAAGGCCGCACTGAAGAAACAAACAAACACGTGCGCAGTCAACTGCGAGTTTTCGTTGATCCACAGTGGCCAGTAGATGGATTGGGCAACGAGATAGCGAGCCTCAACGCCAAAATTGACCTGCGCCTCGTAGAGGTAGGGTCCGCTTTTGTCGCAGGGAGGCAGAAAATCGATTGGTGAGATCGATGCGTTGTAGAAGTAGTCTGAGCCGATGATGACGCCATCGACTAGACGAATTGGCCTACAGGCCAGCATATTGCCGCCTTCTCTGAGCGAGAAGATGGAGTTCATTGATGGAGCACAAGGAGCACAAGGAGCACAGAGCACAAGGGGCACAGAGCAGAGAGCACAGAGCACAAGGAGCACTATGCGAGGAGCACTATATGCAGGACGATGCAAGGAGCACAGGAATTTCGCTAAATACAAACACCAACTGCGAAACCAAAAAAATGCAGCCGCAAATTCGAAATCACCGCGTTACAAAACAGGTCCCACTTGACCAAGCTGGGACAACTGTCTCTCACATGAGCCAGGTGATCCGCATGCCTGCGGCCTTTCTTGCCGTTCAACGGCAACAGGCTAATGCGGGTGCCGGTGACGGCGCACGTGAGCACGAGCACAGTGCTCGAGAGCACAGTGAGCAGGAGCAGGAGCAGCAGCTGGAGCAGCAGCTGGAGCGCCAGCCCGGTGAGTCGGCGCCGCGAAATTTGGCCGATAAAACCGGAATAAACAACTCTGCTGAAACAGAAGAGTGGTTCGACTCGTCAAGCCCTCCTAATGCTAATCTGCACAAAAATACCCCAAATGCCGCCCAAAACCCGCTCGGAGCCACCGACGAGCCGCGCCAGCCCGATATGGAAAACCCTAATTTCGCCCGTTTGGGCAGCATGCCAGACCCCGAGACCTCGGGAAGTTCTACGGGTCTTTCTGCAGGCTCGCAGCAGACGTCGGCCGATGCCTCGGAGGTGAGTTTCGACTTTTCCCCCAAGAGCCCGTCGCGAGCGTCCACCTTCGACAGCAACCGCTCCGACTCGGACCGAATTCTTCCTCGTGCATCCACTTCGTCGCCGCGAGCGTCTCCACGGCAATCGGGAAGTGCGTCGAGTCCTGCTTTCTCTGCCCGGCCGTCAGCTGCCGCGGCTCTGGCCTTGGCTGGCGGTCCCTCGCGCGCAGCGTCGTTGGGCTCGCTGGCCGCTGCTCCATCCGCTGCCAGCTTGGCGCCGTCAATGCCTGCCACCGACAGCGCATACGACCGCTACGGCTTCCGCAAGCGCAATGCGCATATCACCGAAGCACAATATGATGAGTGGTATGCGCAGTACGAGCCGTACCAAAAGCGGCGGATGGAAAAGTGGACGCAGCTGCTCAAGGACTATGGTTTGGCCGGCGGTCCCGATAAAGTGCCTGTGCGGTTCCCGCCAAACAGCGACAAACTTAAACGGTACATCCGCAAGGGTATTCCGCCGGAATGGCGCGGGGCTGCGTGGTTCTGGTTTGCGCGAGGCCACGAGAAGATCAACGCGAACCCGGGTCTATATCAGCGACTTGTGCAAGAGTCTGCGGACTTGCGAAACATCGATACAGAGCATATTGAGCGAGATCTACACCGCACGTTCCCCGATAACCGCTTTTTCCGCACCATGCCAGGGACGTCTGGCGATAGCGAGAAAATCCAGCAGCTGCGACGCGTGCTGGTCGCGTTTTCGTGCTATCAGCCGAAAATTGGTTACTGCCAATCACTAAACTACATTGCGGGCAATCTGTTGCTATTTATGGACGAGGAGCGGGCCTTCTGGATGCTGGTGATCATCACCAATAATCTTCTCCAGGGCCTGCACGAAGTTAACCTCGAGCAAGTGAATATTGCCCAGGGAATTCTTATGATTGCCGTCCGCGACCGTCTTCCTAAAGTTTGGAACGCTCTAGGCCTCGACGAGCAGTACCAGGAGAATTTCGTGGCGCAGCTGCCGCCCATCAGCCTGTGTACGGCGGGATGGTTCATGTGTATGTTTGTTTGCGTGCTTCCCACAGAGACTATGCTGCGGGTCTGGGATGTGTTTTTCTTCGAGGGCCCGAAAGTGCTGTACCGCGTGTCTCTAACCCTGTTGAAAATGGTCGAGACGCATCTGGGCAAACTTGCGGATGATGCCGAGGTGTTTCAAGCCATCCAGTCGTGTCCGCAGCAGATGCTTAATGCCACGTTGCTCATGCACACGTGCTTCAAGCGAGCCAATGGCTTTGGCCATCTTTCCGACAACGATATTGCTGCGCTGCGGCAGTTTGTGGTTGCCCGGCGCCGGGGTGGGCGGACCGACCCGCAAAAGTCGACCGACCGTGACGAGTACGCAAAGTTCCGTCCTCGCCAGCGTCTTCGGTCGCGCCTTCATCTATACTAATTGTAATTGTATTTCTTTATTCTTCTTCTCTTTCTTCTCTTTCTGCGTTGAGCTTTCGTATCCTTCGTCCTTTGTGTTGTTTGTAGTGCTACCGTTTCAACTTTCCGCGCTGCTCCGGTCGGTTTTCCGCCATCAGTTAAGACAGAGATGAGTGATTTGCGGAGATGCTCCGCGCCTTGAGGGCCGCTTTATCCGGAGTCTGCTTTACAGAGCTGGCAGTTTGCGGGGGATTCCCCCCCCTCGCACCCCCTGGGCCGCCTTACGGCGGAGGGTATAGCCTCCCAATAGGTCCAGCACTGTATTTTCTATTTTAAATGAATCTCCGGCTCGTCGATAATACTTACCGTATTTTTTGAAAGTCTCCGAGCTAAAGCTCCTCAGTTCTCTGCCCTTGCCGTAGACTGGGGCCCTCGCGAACGCTTGACAATGCTCCCCTCAAGCAGCTTCTATCTCGACCGTTAGGCGGCCCAGGGCGCGCGGGGGAATCCCCCGCAAACATACACCTTTTTAGCCGTCCTGACGGTATAACTCTTTGAGCTGCGCTCGTGTAGTTTCTGCCACAAGGCGAGAGGCTGAGAGCTTCATCAATACTGTATTAAGCAGTCTCTACTTCCGCCTTCAAGTAGCACAGGGGGCAACTTCCCCCACACTTATTCGGATCTGTCTGTACTTTTGCTATACTAACCGAGCTAAAGCTCGCGTTTTCAGTCTTCGGCTAGTCTGCCGCTATTTGGGATGCACAAGGGTGCGCTCATTGCTTGGCCCTATATGCTTTCGCCTAAAGCTGGTATTGCCTTTTGCACAAAGCGACGAGATTCAGCTTGGAGAGTTAAAACAGGAAGGGAAGCCGTGATGCTGAGACAAATGATGAGCCTAACCGAGGAAAGATGAGTGACGGCCCATAAGAGCTTGAGCTCGCGAGAAAAGAAACACGACAGTCAATAGAGCCGGCAGCTAAAACTTTTTATAGAAACTCAACAAAAACGAACTCTGAGCCGAACCTTCGGCTGCGGCGTGCTGGCTCGCCAAGACCGTGCGCCACCACGCGTCTTGGCCCTGGCAGTTGCCAATAGCTAAGATGGGCATGTTGCTATAGCGGCGGGGAAAAGTACCGGAACGGGGCCCTAGCAGACCGGATTTACAAATAGATGGGATTTCTATACTTTTTATATAGTTTAAGTTCTAGGTTGCCGGGTGGATACGGGGCGAAGGCGAACAGGTGTCATTGTGGGGTGCGTCAGGGCTGCATGGAGGGGCGTTTCACGTGATCTGCAAGGGGCGCGGCAATATATATATATGGCTAGAAGGGGGTGGATGTTTGCTACAGATACAATTATTTCCAGACATATTTACAAGATTATGATGGAGAACAATTCAAGTACTACTCTCGAAACAGCCTCGCCTTTTGATCTAGGCCGCATTGACAAGGAATATCCGGATCTCCGGGGACAGGTTTGGGTGGTGACAGGCCCGCCGAGCGGCATTGCGTTTGAGGTAGCGAAGCGGCTTGCGGCCAAACGAGCTAAAGTGTGGCTTATTTCCGGATCGAAAGATGAGCTCAAGCGGTGCATTGGCTTGATCAAGACCTCTGTTTTCAGAGCAAACGTCAATTATGTGGTTGCGGATTATAGTGATCTGCGCACCATCGCCCCTGCGTTGGGCAAGATGCTGCATGTAGAACGCAAGCTCAATGGCGTGATTCACAACGGCACTAATACGAGCGGCCACGAGGGCGAGAAGACCAAACAGGGATACGATTTGGACATTGGGGTCAATAGCTTGGCCCCTCAATTGGTCCAGACTTTGCTCGATCCGCTGTTGCTGCGGACTGCTGCAGAGACCCAGGGTAGGGAACCCAGCCGCATCGTGTGGATCTCCACCAGCGACTCACCCAGCACCACGTCGCCCGGCACAGATGTTGCCGTGAACTTTGTACAGTCGGTTCAATGGGCTTGCAACCACAAGAAAAACCACGTTGTTTCTGTGGCAGTTCACCCCAGCATTCTCTGCACCGATCTCGATGGGGACGTCGGATCGGCAGCGCCTGCGCGCATGGCCTGGCCACCAGAATACGCCGCTTACACTGAGCTGTATGCTGCGCTAGACCCGGATGTCCACAGCGGTATGTACATCCAGCCGCTGGGGCACGGCAGCAAGGTTGCGCCCGAGCTTGTTGCCGCAGCAACCGACACTCGGGGCCAAGCCACCTACGGCTGGATCCACGAACGCATTCAACGATATATTTATTAGCTTTGCTCGCGCATGCTTCTTATGCCGTCTATCTTTCTATAGCTCCTTACGAATCTCAACTATTACTTCTTAGCCTTTCCTCGCTCTTCGGCGGAGGTACCGCAATTGTTGAGCCCGTTGCCGTGGCCCTTGGCTTTAGGCTTGTCGGTTAGTCTGCGGCAGCCATCACAGGCCTTAGTGCCTCTATACTAGCAACGATCCCTGGTAGTTATTTTAGCTCGCTGAGCTAAAGCTCGTCGGCTTTACGCTGGAGGAAATGCTGCCGCTATAGTCTACCGCCGTTAGGCGGCCCAGGGGGGCGGGGGAATCCCGCGCAAATCACACAGCACTGTATTATTCCAGCCTAGGGCATTAAGACGGAAATACGACAAGTCAAGCTCAAAGAGTTATGCAAGAACGGAAGAAGCACGCTATCTTTGCCGCCGCTGTTAGCCAAGGAAGACTACTGAGGAGACAGGGTCCTAGAGAGTAAACGAGCAGCAGCAAACGAGTTCGAATACACTCGCCAAGAAGTAAATCGCTTATTTCCACCTACCACAGAGTGAAAGGCCAAAAATAACATAAACACGGCTACATATTACCTATAGATACTAGAGCGCATTGCGTAGGCGCTGCAGCACGCCCGGCACATCCGTGACGTGCTTCTTGAGAACCTGCTCGATCTCAGCCCACATGGCCGGAGGATACTCCTCAATAATGGCCTCCACCATAGGCACGTCGCTGACGACAGGGGCGGCCGGCTCGCTTTGGATCGGCTCCGGAATGCCCGTGTTGTCGCCCCAGTAGAGCTGTGACGAGATGGCGACCGAGTCGGAGCCTGAATTGAGCAGCATGACGGTGAAGTCGGTGGACGGCAGCTCTCTCAATTGGCGGTAGTCCGCAATGGCTCTGCTTTTGAGCAGAAACCGCACGTTTGCAACATTGGCTTCTGAAGCCTTGAGCGGGCCGTCGGGGTCGGAAAGAAGCCGCTCTTTGACTGCGAAAACAGTGTCTGTATCCACTGTTTCATAGGAGACGCTGAACTTCGGGGCCTTGATGGACCGCAAAGTCACTTTCACGGGAACGGCCGGTTGCGGCGCCAGAGGCTCCATTCCTTTTGGCAGCTCGGGCAACAGCACTGGTTTCGCATGATTGCCTTCGTAATTGTCTTGCAGGTGCTTTGGAAACGGCGCCAGCGACGCCGAGAATTCGGCCACAAACGTACTGTCGGCCATCACTAAGCTCGCTGCGTCTCCCCACACTGCTCTAAAGCAGGACGCTTTGGCACTTTTTTAGCATCCTTTTAGCATCTTCTCGGTAACTGACACGAAATAGAAAGCAATGGCACGTTGAAATAGAGCGGGCTCCTTGGTTTATCTCACAGTACTCAAATCATCAGGTTTCATCTACCTTCTTGGATCCAGGACCCGGAAAATCAAAGTCCAGTTACCCGGCCTGGGCAACGCTGTCGAGTCTATGTTCAGGTAGTTGTAAAAAAACAACAACTGCAGAGCTGGATGGTTCGCGGGGGATTCCCCCGCACCCCCTGGGCCGCCTTACGGCGGTAGTCTATAGCAGTAGGTCAACTGTGCAATGCACTTGCACTGTCCGACACGCAGCGAGCTTCCGCATGGCAAGCCGTAAAACAATGGCCCATGGCAGTGAATGTAAACTCACTGCAAGCTGTTACAGCTACCAGAGCCGCTGTCTCGCACACTTACACATGATTACCGGCTGTAAGGTGACCCGGGGACTGCGGGGGATTCATCTATCCTGAGCTGGCGGCCAACGCGCCTCTGTTTCTGGCGCTTGAAGCCGACCCCAAAAAGAACGACATGGCGGTCAAGTACGGCTCCTCCACCACGCGGCTGGGCAAGGAGAAACTGATCGAGGACCGGCTCGAGCTGCCGCAAGAGGACGTCGACGCGGTCTACGGCTACGTCGAGAGTCTGCGCAAGATCTGGAAGGAGCGGCTGCGAGACCAGATCCTCGAGCGCGTAAACTACTAGACCAACGAGTGCGGCCTGTAGGCGTGCGTGGTGCGGACCTCCTAAATAGCATTCCCCTAGTGTATTATTCTATTCATGGATAGCCGAAACATAAATAAAAGCGCTGCTTTCTAGGGCAGGCACGCCAGGAGCGCGAGGCACTGAGGCATGCAGCTGTATGCATATCATCTGAACCGCGCTGCGTCATGGCATGGTCAACCCTTTGAGAAAAGCATCATATCACGCTACTGGCACCCTTTGAGGTAAACCTGCGGCCCGTGACTCATTAGGGTCGAAGCCAGGCTACCGGATTCAGGTAGACCATAAGGGCACGCAAACATTTGGCGTTTGCATATCAACTTATGATACGCCCCGAATAGGAAGTGTATGCACTCCCTGGACTCTCTCGAAGGGTTCGGGTATATCACGTGGATACTGGGATATTATCGAATCCCCGTTTCAGTCATAAAGATGTGGCGGTTGAGTCACGTCTGACTAATATCATCCGAGAGCCATGAAGAGTTTCAGCCGTGCGAGTCAAAATACTTCACTATCTAAGATGGTCGTTGAACAAGTATCTACTTATCCAAAATTTGCCTTAGTTCTTAATCTGTTATGAACTCTTCTGCATGGTGCCTGGATTGATCATCTGCTACCCTAAAAGAGGTAGAATTAACGCTACCCCACGCATATTCATGCATCACCAGCTAGGCAGCCGTCGTCATTCGGGGTCCGGCACTACAGAAACTATATAGAGGCGCCGTTCTTTGAACTCACCCACATGTCCACTACATTGCCACTAGCAACAGTTGGTCCAGACGTCTTGCGAGATATTCTAGCCCTTCTCGATGGTCGCGACCTTATTACCCTCAGCCAGACTAGCCGTCAAATGGCAGCTCTTGTTTCCGAAACCCACTGGCAAAAAATATTTGAGCGGGATTTCAGCTTCCAGGGCCTGGCTGCTCGCAAGGTCATACTCGCACAGCACCCTGGCACATCCTGGAGGGATTGCTATGTTTCTTGTTTTCATAGAGTCCCGGTCGTTTGGGGATCTCTCCGGTGGCTATCCCCAGATCGCCCCTCATCCATGGACAAAGAAAAAGAACTGAACTTTGACTACACTCTTGAAGCATATCGCAAAGTTAGACTTCCGTCTACTCTGATTGCTCGAGATATCCTATGTTCCGAGGGTGTCTTTGTTCTCGGTATCGACGGTCGTGTTTCGAGCTTTAAAGTCGAAAATGAAAACTCGGAAAGCCTGACTTTGGTTAACGATAGCCGAATTGATAGCCAGCCCGGCCCGTTCACTGAAATAACTATGACCCACTCTCAGTTTTTTGCCCTTGACCTATCCGGCTATTGGTGGTCATGGAATTGTTCCGAGGGTTTATGGATGAAGACCTTCGAGGGAAAGAATATCTGGCCAGGTACGTTCCACGCTGTCGATCATTTACAAGCCATTGCCCTCAGCGACTGTGGCCGATATGTTTACCTCGGTGAGGCTTTCTTCGGCATCTCCGTCGTCGAACTCCCAGAGCTATTGGGTGACCCCCCCCTCACGCGGTTCGACAATTTCATTGTACAAACTTGCTGTCCATATATGGATATGGATACATATCCGTACTACCTGGTTTGTTTACAAGTCGATGGCTTGTGCCATGTGGTTATATTAGACCGCAGTCGCTCTGGGACGGTGAAGCAGATGCTCCTTTTCTCGGACAGTTTGATCGTAGAGGCAACTCTCTGGATGGACGGATACGATTTGAGAGACAGGAAGGATCAGATGTGGCATGAATTTGAGTTTACCTGCGCAAATGGTATGGTTATCCATGGTTATGACAATACCTATTTTAACAAAGCGCCCCGACTGTCTATTTCCCGACAACCAAATAAAGTCGGCATAGACCGTGAAGCAAGCATATTCTGTGGACCTAATTTCCATTACGAATTGACGGATACTGGTGAGATATATGGCGAAGGAAACATTCAGTGTGTAGCCCCCCGCATCATCTTCGAGGAAGACTGGCCCGACACCATATTAGTTTCCCGCGGGTATACAGAGAAGCGAGTACCTGAGTACTTACTGCCTCGTAGCAACCAAGGGCCAAAAGTAAACCTGCCGCCATTGACGAATTTTCGCCTGAACGCGTTCAACGCCTCAGCACTGGCGCTTCCTCCAAACGAATAACTCACAACTGGTATAGAGACAGATACATCGAGCCATCTGGAAGTCATCCAAGTATCGGAACATTAAACGATGGTTGTACTTCTACATGGAAGGATTGACCTAGTTTCAAGGTACGGGTTGTGATAGTATCTAATGGAAGCTTGTGAGCTAACTAGAAGCTATGTCTATTCTCTACAAGTAGTGGATATGTGGTAAATAGAAAAAATCCATACCAAACCGGAAGCTGTCGTTCTTCTCTGAGTAATGCCATCGAGACCATCTATAGTTGGTTGACCCTACCCCACGCATATTCATGCATCACCACGGAGGTATGCGCAGCGTTCAAGCTGAGTCGTAAGAATGCTATATAAACTATACCCCTTAACATCATTCATATGTCTGCCGCATCGTTACTTACAAATATCGGTCCAGACGTCTTGCGAGATATTCTCGCCCTTCTCGATGGTCGCGACCGCGACCTTATTGCCCTCAGCCAGACTAGCCGTCAAATGGCAGCTCTTGTTTCAGAATCCCACTGGCAGAAAATATTTGAGCGGGATTTCAGTTTCCAGGGCTTGGCTGCTCGCAAGGTCATACTCGCACGACACCCTGGCACATCCTGGAGGGATTGCTATGTTTCTTGTTTTTATAGAACACCGGTCATTTGGGGATCTCTCCCGTGGCTATCCCCAAGCCGCCCCTCCTCCATGAAAATACAAACGGAAAACTTGGGTTCGTGGTTCGTACTCACTTGATACATATCTCAAGCTTAGGCTGCCCTCTAAGCTGATAGCTCGAGATATCCTATGTTCCGAGGGTGTCTTTGTTCTCGGTATCGACGGTCGTGTTTCGAGCTTCAAAGCCGAAAATGAAAACTCGAAAGGCACCATTTTTGATTGAAGACAGTCGAATTGAAAACCAACCCGGCCCCTTTACTGAAATATCAATGACAACTGATCTCTTACTGCCCCTCGATATCAAGGGCGATTGGTGGTGCTGGGACTGTTCTCAGGGCAGATGGATGCTGAGTTTCGAGGAAAAAAAAATCTGGCCAGGTACATTCCATGCTGGATTCTTCAATTCTGTTGCTCTCAGTGACTGCGGTCGGTATGCGGGGCCTCCGAGTTCTTCTCGTGTGACCTGATCCCCTCGCTGCTGGACCTGCCCCAGCGCGAGACCGCGCGCGTGCGGACCGACGCCAAGAAGCTGTTTGACGAGCACGTCGCGCGTCTGCCCAAGGACCTTTGACTAGCACGCCGCGCCTCTGCCGCCAAGCCCTCGAAGCTGTAGGCTCTTGTGGCCCTTTGCGCGGCTGCTACTTGGAAGCTTTGCCACGCCCTAATACGCTACTAGTCACTTAGAATTGTAATTCATCCTTACAACGCTGAGGACATCCTTCTGCCACCTGGATCGATTGTTCGCCGCGATGAGGAAATTAAGGCGTTCATGGGATTCACAGGCCCGTCTTTGGTTTCAAATGAGTACCTCGTTTGTTTTCAAGAAGCGAACCTCGTGGCTATGCTCGTTTGGACTCCCGAGACGCAGGTGCCTAGAACAGAAGACCGACAAGCTACAGAGTTAGAAGGACTACGATAACGGATCTTACAACTGAAGTACCGCCGTAAGGCGGCTCGGGGATGCGGGGGATTCCCGAGCGGCTAGAGTACAGATAGCGTAGAAAACTGTCGAGCCGTGGCTTGGAGAGGTGAGAAGAACAGAGAAAAACTGCCCAGAAGTTAGCGGAAGAGGACGAGAAGAGAGTGAGGATAAGAGTGAGGATAAGTCTATAAGTTAAAGCGGCAGTCGAATGCCTGTTTAAGAGGGGTGGTGCCATTGAGCAGCGACGCTATCTGGGATGCCGCGGGCGCGAGGGGTTTGGGCTCGGCCCTGGTTTTCACGAGACGGTCGTCTTTGAGCGTCCAGTGCTCAATGGACTTTGCGTCGAGATTGACGACGAGCGTCGAGACGTTTTTCTCGAGGAAAAGCGCCTCTTGGCGCATTGTGGTTTGTAGAGCATCTTCAAACGACGGCGGACAGGCTTGGACGGCCAAATCGGGGCAGAACGAGTTACAGTAGGCGCCGATTGGCGGCAAAAGCGTTGTTTTGCCGTCCAGCCGGAGCACCGATTCGCTGCGGGCGTAGCCGCTCGATCCACGCGATCCGCGCGATCGGCCGCCGCCGCAGGCTTCGTCGAGATGCACCACAGAGTGCTGCCGCTTGAGCTGCGCCAGCACCGAGTCCTGCGGCGGGCTCACCGGCAGCCGCGCGGCGGGCACGTGCTCGTCCACCTTGAGGCACAGTTCGTTTCGACTCGGCCGCTCGCCGCGCTCGGAGCCGCGCTCGGAACCCCGCACGGGCACGGGATTCGAGCACGAGAACTGCCGCAGCCGCTGCGTGAGCGTGTCGGTGCGGGGGAGACACAGCTGCGGGTTTGCGGTGGCGCCGGAGCTGCCTGTGCGCGACGCCGAGTTGAACGTCCAGCCGTCTTCTTTCGTTTTGTCTTTCGGTTTGTCTTTCTTGGGCTCTTTGAGCTCTTTGAGCTCTTCGCACGGCAACGAGCCGACGCTGACGGCCGAGGAATTGGCCGAGCCGGGCGGGCTAAAGACGCCCAAAATCGGCTCGGGCTCGATCCACTCACCTTTGCGTTCGCCTTGGAATTCGCCCTGGAATTCGCCCTTCAGCTCGGGTGCGCTGGCCGTTGCTTGGCCGGGCGACGTGCTGGACAGGTCAGGGTCCACGATTTCAGGAAGCGCCGCCAGCGTGGGCGATTCGAGAAGACAGTAGAAAGGATACAGCAGCCGCAGGCTATCGAGCTCGCTGCTGCCGCCCACGACCGCGCGCGAAACGGTGTTGCGGCCCGAATACCGCCAGGACGCGGGGTCTTTTGGCATAGTGGCAAGAAAGAGGGAAAGCGCGGTGGCGAGGAAGTTCAGGCCGTACGTCTTGAGGGCGGCGCCCCAAATGGTTTCGAGGGCGTCTGAATTTGTTTGGTGGCACAACGCGCGCGGAATGGCCGACGAGCGGTTGATGCGCGCCAGCAATTGCCTGGCCAGTTCTGGCATAGCGTGAGGCAACGCACAAGAGCATGTCAAGGCATACTGCAGAGGGTCCAAGGCGCATTGCAGTTTCTGCCAGTTGTTAAACACAAAATTGCTTCCCTTTGCGACCCGCACGCGCAGACAGAGGCAAACCGGCTTTGGTTTCAGCAACGACGAGCAGCTGCGCATCATGCCGCTGCCGTCCCGTAGACCGCTCTGGAACCGCTTTCCTGCGGCCGTGCACGAGGTCAGGCTGGACTCCAAAGAAGAAGCGAGCGCTGCAGAAGAAACAGCAGTGGTTTGTAGGTCGGAAAGAAGCACGTTGTCGACCGGTTCATTAGGGAGCTTGAACGTCCGGGTAACCAGCCAGGTCTCGCCCTGATCGTCGCCATCGACGGCCGCAGACTCTTGGCGAAGCCGGGTGACTGTGCCCTGATAAGCCAAAGTGGTGGCTCCAAACAAAAGATCCGCTTCTGGGGCTCTGCCGAAATTGGACGCAAAAAGAGCAGTGGGAGCGCCAATCTCCGCTTGAAACACGGCTACCCCCACCGACGTCAAATTGGAATCACAAAGCTTCGTGAGCGGGTTTGGTCCTAGCAGAAGATCCAACAGATAGGCCGTGTCTAGAGCCGATGTGCAGGCTCTTGGAGATGGGCCCAGATGGAGCTTTTCATAGGCAGCTGCGAGCGGGCCGTCTTTATTTGACCAGACTCGGCTAAGCATCTATAGTTGCAGAGAGTTGGAAGGTAGTAGCAACAATGGTGGAGTTCGAGGCAAGTGGTTGTGATCGGGTGGATACTTAGCCAGCTAGCAAATTGGCATTCAACAGAAACAAGCACGCAGGGTAGGGGCCGGGACAACAGGGCCGCGGCCCCTACCCTGTGCGTGTTGCCCTCGTTAGGCTGCCCCGCTATTGCCAGGACTGCTATTGGTTGTCCAAGTCTGTTGATATATGTACTTTGAGAGATAAACACTCGAATCAAATTAGCGTTTTTTTAGCTGGTTCCCCGCAGTCGCAAATTTTACCACTCAACAACCGCCTTGGTGGGGCAAACCCGCGACATGCAGGATCATGCAGCTGTGTTGCCTATTTGGGTTCTCTTGGGACTCATGGAAAACTCACAGAGCATTCGCCGAGGTCGGTTTTGAGGAGGTTATTGAGGGGCAGTGTTAAAGTTGCAATGTTCCAATGATCCACATTTGCTACTGGAAATGTTCTCTCGCTCCTGTTGCTGTTTTTCCTCATAGCTTTCTTTTTTTCTTTGCGACCAGCCGCCAAGTACCCCAGAGTTCCTGCTGCCGTTGTCCGCTGGCCCGCTGCTCCGCTGGCCCGATTGCTGACGTGCGTCAAGGGTCACGAGACACCCTTGCAGGCGGGATTCCGACGAGCTTTAGCTCGCAGAGTCTAAAAAAACTGAAAAGAGTGAAATATAACTAAAATAGCCTGCTCAAAATAGCAACCCCCAAGTGATCGGCACTCAACAAAACCTCTTAACAAGGGGGCTGCGCCAAACGGATGGGGCAACAAGGCACCAACCGCTCAGTCATCGATGCATAGCCCGCGTCAAGCATAGAATTGCCTCTAATGCCTCCGGAGTCAGCGGAAAGACGCTGCTGACTCCTCGCTTCCTCGTTCCTCGTTCCTCTGCATAGCTCTTTCTCGTCCGTTATTTTGTATCTGAACTCAACCTCGTTTCTAATTGACTATTTATTTTCGTTTTTATAACTCTCCGAGTTAATGCTCGTCGGTCTTCCGCCTTGAGGCGGCATAACAAACAATCCCTGTGGAGACTACCGCCGTTAGGCGGCTCAGCGGGTGCGGGGGAGCTCCCGCAAACACTCTGCTACAATCGAAAAGGCCAGCTAGTCAAAATTAAAGAAAAACAAAAAGCGCCGACTAAGCGAGAGCTTGTCAGCGGCAAAAGACGACTCAGCACAAAGACCGCGCTGACCAAGCAGTAATTTTCATTCAGCCGCCCAGCACCCAGACAGACCCAGCACCCCCCCTCGAAAGTAATCAATCAACCATGTCGGTTGCAGATGCGCCGAGCGCGTTGGAGCGTGCCCAGCAGACATACGAGCAGCTAGAGGAATGCACGTTTGCCAGCAAGGCTCTTGGAGCCACGCGGCTCGAGATCATGAGCTGCGACTGCGCCCGGACCGATGCGTCGGACGGCGAGGGTCTTTGTGGAGAAGACTCCAACTGCATCAACCGCGCCACCCACAGCGAGTGTGTGGGTGCACGATGCGGATGTAGTGACAACTGTCTTAATCGAAGGTTCCAGAAGCATCAGTATGCGGATATCGATGTGTACGATGCCGGCGCCAAGGGCTTTGGCGTTCGGGCCATGGCCGCTATTCCCCTGAACGGGTTTATTTATGAGTATATGGGCGAGGTGATTGACCAGCCGCGGTTCCAGCGGCGGCAGCAGCAGTATAACAAGCAGGGCATCAAGCATTTCTACTTTATGATGGTGCAAAAGGACGAGTATATCGATGCCACGATGAAGGGCAACATTTCTCGGTTCTGCAACCACTCGTGCGCGCCCAATGCGTGTGTGCAGAAGTGGGTTGTGGGTTCCAAGTTCCGCATGGGCCTCTTTGCCTTGAGAGATATCGCAGAGGGTGAGGAGATCACCTTTAACTACAACACCGACCGCTACGGAGCCGAGGCGCAGGCATGCTACTGCGGCGCCAGTATCTGCAGCGGGTGGCTGGGTGGCAACACGCAGACGAACGGGTTGACGTTGCCGCGCGCGTTCGCGACTGCGCTGAGCCTGACGCTGGACGACGAGGACGCGTGGCGCGAGGGCCTTGGCAAGTCGAAAAAGCGCCGCGATCTCGACGACGCGGCGGCCGAGTCGTTGCCGGTGAAACCGCTGGAGCAGACCGAGGTCGCCAACCTCGTGGCCACGCTGATCCAGAACCAGTCCGAAGCCTGGCTAGCCCGGAAACTGGTGGAACGCATCCGCATCACCGACATCACGGCGGTCCAATCAGAAGTAATGAAAATGCACGGCTACGAGATCTTCGCGACGGTGCTGGCGAACCACAGCGCCGACGAGCGGCTGGCGCGGCTCGTGATCGAGACGCTGCGTCAGTGGCCGCAGATCACGAAAAACAAGATCTCGTCGTCGAAAATCGAGGGCGTGGTGCGGTCGCTGGCGTCGCCTGACACTGCTGATACTGCGGGCAGCGCCGCGAGCGAAATCGCAGACCTGGCCAAAGATTTGCTCGATGAATGGGGTAAACTGCAGATGGCGTATCGCATTCCGCGCCGCGAACGGCTCGACACCGACACGCCCGAAAAAGACACGCCCGATAATCAGGATGGTACTCCTCAGGAAGAGCGCGAGCTTCCCCTGGGCTGGTTCAAGACCGAGGCTGGCTACGAGAACCCCGAGCACGGGCTGCTGGCGCGCGAGTATCCGACCGATGCCGTGGTCAAACAGCTTCTCATAGACCGTGAGGCTGCACGCGAGGCAGTCCGTGACAGGGACCGGCAGCGCGAGCGGGACCGGCAACGTGATCGCGAGCGCGAGCGGGACCGCGAACGCGACAAAGAACGCGAGCGGCAGCGCGCGGCGGCAGCGGCCGAGCAGACGCGCCTCGAGCGCGAGAGACAGAACTCGGAGCTGCAGAAAATCATCGACGACGCGGCCGCCGCGCTGGCCAGCGAGCTCGACGCCGACGTCTCCGAGACTGCCGACGGCACGCCGCGCGCGGACGCGTCCAAAGGCACCTCAAAAGGTGCGACCCACAAAAGCAGCAACGGCCACAAACCGTCGCCAGAACAGATCTACACAAAAGTGCTGGCAAAGTACGTACCCAAGGTGGTGTGGCCGCGCTACGAAAAGAAACTGGGGCACGACCGCTGCAAGCGTCACAGCAAAGAGCTGGTGCAGCTACTGGTGGCCAAGGGCCTCAAACGCGACGCGCAGACCGACATAGTCGACAGCGAGCTTGCGCCCGAAAAGAAAAAGAAAATTAAGGAATTTACGGTGCAGTATATGGACAAGGTACTTGCGCATCACGAGCGGAAACGCACGGCCACGCCTGATAAACGAGCATCTAAAAAGCGGGCGGTCGAGCCCTAGCCTTGGTGCATGTCCGTGCCCTAGCGCCCAGTTCCCCTTACGTCTATGCCTAGCACCCTTTGCGGTCAGCTGGTCGCTCCTGCTAGTTTGTAAATAAAGCATAACAGAGTGAATTAATTGTTAACGAATTGTGAACGGATTGTCAAATGATTACGAACTGACTACAAAGTGTGAAATAAATATTTGCATCCCCAATCTTAGCGGCCGAATTCTTCCGAATGAGTCTTGAAACCCTTGAATATGGTTTCTTTTTGCTGCAGGTTTTTGCATTCCGTGAAAAAATTACGCCTTTAAATCCCGAAAAGTAGTACATCACAGGCCATAAGTCATGTTATTTCATTTTATTTCGAGATTGGCGAGCGTGCTGGTGGTCCCGGTGCCCCGGCGTTCGGTCGCCTGCTCCTGCTGCACGCTACTACTTACCCTAACAATCGCCGTCCTTGAGAGACTAGGGTAGATGGTTATCGTCATCCCGGGTGAGATATCGGCTACGATAACCTGATCGGGTCGGGTTTGGCTGAAACAGCCACTTTTCGAAATATAAATCATACACATCGGTAATAATTCAGCTCTAGATCAATATTGGATTAAAAATTTGGCGGTGCATTGACAGGAACCCTCCTTTTTGCTGGCTGTATGGAGCCGTGGCCTTTGCATGATGCATACCGCCCTTGCCCTTCCCCAAAACCCCACTCATCTCTATATAAACCTTCAATTTAGCACCTCAATTGACGTCTGTTCTTGCATGTTCCGGTCTTCCACCAAGTTTGCAGTCCAAACTGCAACTCGTCTGAGTGTCCGGAGCGCGGCCCCTCTTCGTGGGTACGCCTCGCTTGCCGAGAAATACTTCCCTAACGAGCCTACTGGCCCGAAGGTTGTTACTGCTCCTAACGGTCCTGTTGACCAGGAGAAGGTGTCTGCCCTTAACAAGGTCTACGACTCCTCTTCCACTGTCTTTATGGCCGATTACAAAAAGAGTATCGGTAACTACATTGTCGACGCTGACGGCAATGTGTTGCTTGATGTCTATGCTCAGATCGCGTCAATCCCATTGGGCTACAACAACCCTGTTTTGACTGAGGCCGCAAAGAGCCCCCAAGCAGTTGATGCTTTGGTCAACCGTCCTGCCAGTGGCAATTTCCCCTCGACTGAGCTTGCCGAGCAGCTCAAGGGTCTGCTGAAGTATGCGCCCAAGGACCAGAGCGATATCTGGCCCGCTCTGTCCGGTTCGGATGCCAATGAGACTGCCTTCAAGGCCGCCTTCATTTACCAGGCCACCAAGGCCCGTGGCTCGCGCGACGCTCCTTTTACTGAGGAGGAGCTCAAGTCGTGCATGGAGAATGAGGCTCCTGGCTCGCGCCCTGCCTCCATTCTTTCCTTCAAGCACGGTTTCCACGGCCGCACTTTCGGCTCGCTGTCGTGCACGCGCTCCAAGCCGATCCACAAGCTGGATATTCCTGCTTTCCACTGGCCCCAGGCCACTTTCCCGCTTCTCAAGTACCCCTTGGATCAGTTCGAGGCCGAGAACGCCGAGATCGAGAAGAAGGCGCTCGAGGAGGTCGAGCAGCTGATTCTGTCGTGGGAGACGCCCGTTGCGGCCGTGATTGTCGAGCCCGTCCAGTCTGAGGGCGGCGACAACCACGCTTCGCCGGCCTTCTTCCAGGGCCTGCGCGACGTCACCCAAAAGCACGGCGTGCTGCTGATTGTCGACGAGGTCCAGACCGGCGTTGGCCCTACTGGCAAGATGTGGGCTCACGAGTACTGGAACCTGACCTCGCCGCCGGATATGGTCACCTTCTCTAAGAAGGCCCAGACCGCCGGCTACTTCTTCAACAACCCCGAGCTGCGGCCCGCCCAGGCATACCGCCAGTTCAACACCTGGTGCGGCGACCCCGCCCACATTGTGATTGCCGACGCTATCTTCAAGACGGTTGTCGAGGAGAAGCTGCCTGCGGCCGCCGCCAAGGTCGGCGACTACATCTACGAGTCGCTCAAGGATATTGCCGCCGAAACCAGCAAGATCTCGCGCCTGCGCGGCAAGGGCCAGGGCACCTTCATTGCCTTTGACCTGCCGTCGCCCAAGGCCCGCGACCAGTTCGTGTACGAGTGCCGCGCGCTCGGCCTCGTCATCGGCGGCTGCGCCACCCAGTCCGTGCGTCTGCGGCCCGGTCTGCTGTTTGAGCAGAAGCACGCCGACATCTTCTTGGATATCCTCAAGAAGGCCCTCGACAAGATTCAGCTGTAGGTATCCCCGCAAATCAAGTAAATATCTCCACAGTCATCTGCTTTTGGACTCTCTGTTTCTCTACTATATATTACTCTCTTAGCGCGCAGCCGCTTGCCTACGTGCGCTAGTCTCTATCAATTGACCGCGTCTCTCTCTTTTAACCATCGGAGGCGGAACTTCGCCTTATTACGGCTACACAACTAACTACTTTTTTTCTTTGTTTTTAAACTATCGGAGCTAAAGCTCCTCTGTTTTCCGCCTTACGGCGGTAGGCTACACAATTGACTCTTTATTTCTCTTTTTTTAATTATCGGAGCTAAAGCTACTCTGTGTTCCGCCTTACGGCGGTAGGCTACACAATTGACTACTTTTTTTTCTCTTTTTTTAACTATCGAAGCTAAAGCTACTCTGTGTTCCGCCTTACGGCGGTAGGCTATACAATTGACTAATTTTTCTTTTCTTTTCTTTTTAACTATCGGAGCTAAAGCTCCTCTGTTTTCCGCCTTACGGCGGTAGGCTACACAATTGACTACTAGGCTCTACCGAGTGAATATAGGAACACAACCATCCTCGGTCTACGGCCGAAACAGAGGAGCGAATAGAGGAGCGTTAGCTTTGGCAGTTGAAAAAGGAAGAAAGTAGTCAATTGTGAAGTCTACCGCCGTAAGGCGGAAAACAGAGGAGCTTTAGCTCCGATAGTTTAAAAAAAAAAAGAAAAGTACGCTAGCAGGGGAGAGGCCGGGTAATTTGTCTTGTCGTGTGAGCATTGAGCGCCAGGCCGGGTAACTGGACTTCGTGGGAGATTCTTGCCGAGGGTGCATGGGCAAGGGACGGGTATATGCGGGTATATGCAATGCGCCGGCGCTGCAGCTGTTTACATCATGGAACCCTGGACGGTGGTGGATAACATTGTTTATATTGCAATTGCTTTGATTTCCATTGCTTGGAATGTTGGTTTCCTCGGCGTTCTTTACTTTATCACCTTCTTTTTCCCCTTTTTGGTGCTGGTGGTTCCCTGGCGCTGGTTTTGGACGTTCAAGGTCATGTCCTTTGAGCAGCGCGATATCTACAACCGCACGGCTTCTCTGCACGACTTTATTGCTGTGCAGGTCGCGCGCTGGGTTCTAAGTTCTTTGAATCCCCAGTACATGGGTCCAACATTGCTCGGAGAAACAGTAGGCAAGATGGTGTTCCATTATAGGCTCCTGCGGGCTGGTCCTCATAATCTCGGCGATACCACTTATCGTGCAGATCTATCGGGCCGTGGGTACTGGATCGAGTCACCGTGCCGATGCACAGAAAAGCGCGATCTTGTGGTGTTCTATGCCGCAGGACCTGGTCTCGGAGGAGAGTCGGCGTACTTTCTCCTAGAGTACTTCCATATGCTCTATATGAGTCTTGTGCAGCAAGGCTTTGCTAGCCCGGCTATCTATGTATTGGATGTATGTGCCGACACGCCGTTCAAAGATGCGCTGGACCAGGCGACAGCTGCCTACGTTTCTGTACTTGACTTGGCTCCCAAATCGCTCGTGCTGGCCGGCCATGCCGATGGCGGCACGCTGGCTCTTTCGCTACTTCTCCATCTTGCAAAACCTCTACGAAACATCAACCCCCTGCCTGCAAACACGCGCGTGCCTGACGCAATGCTGTTGCTGTCGCCCATGATCATGCTCACACGGCCCCGGGCCAATGGCGATAGCGACTATGTCACCGAGCAGGTCCTCACGCGGTATGCGCAAAAGCATCTGCCGGTCTCGGATGAATACGCACTTTATGCGATTCCCGGTATCGTGCACAGCTCGGAATGGTGGGCTAATGCGCTTCCCGTGCACGGGATCTCCATTGCTGCTGGCGGCGAAGAGACGCTGTTGCCCGAGATCCAGCAATTGTACGAGATGCTCAAGTCAACGGGCAAGATTGTGCTTGATATTGAGCCGGGCCAGGTGCATGCTTGGCCAATTGTAAGTATCTTTTCGGGCCGCACCAATCTCGAGCAATGTGCCGGCGTCAATCGGCTTGCTTGTCTCATCAGTCAGATGGTGCTGTGGTCTACGGTTGCCGAGCCTAGTCTAGTGTAGTACTTGAGTTTAATTTATTTACGAAATGGCCGTCAAAACGATCGACAAGTCCTCGGGGTCCCGCGGCAATGTCGCAATCGCCTGAGCGATTTCCAAAGTTCTAGGGTTTTCCGTTATGCCGGTTCATGCAGGTCGAACGCCGACATATATGGAGCTTTGTAAGTTGGGCGGCATTTATCGTGCATAACCTACACAATGGCGGAAATCATCCTGCAAGAGCCCGATAGACATTATACCGGTGGCGATAGCGTGGACGCGGAGCTGGCGTTCAAATGCGACAAGAAAGCAACCCTCAAGTCAATTGTTGTGCAGCTGCTATGCACGGCTGACGTGCATACGAGCACCCGGCTCGATGCATTGGGGAGCAAGGTGGTGTTGTATGAGGATTCACAGCAGCTGTTCCCCAAAAGCGACGTCACTGGAATTGTGACGTTGGAACCTGGTCCCTACGACTATGCGTTCAACTTTGAGCTGCCCAATGGCCTGCCCGAGACGTTTGATGCGTTCCAGACATCCATCAAGTGGACGATCCAAGCCAAGTTTGTTGACTTCAAGAGCGAATCGATTGCCGAGGACGTCAAATCGTTCTTCGAGGGCCATGAACCCACGGCCTCTTTCAACTATTCGCCGACTGTGCAAGAGGACTCGCAGCTGGAAGTTATTTCTCGCAAAGAGGAACTTGAGCCCGAGGGATCGGGCCTGTTTTCCGGCTTCAAGAAGTTCTACAAGCAGCCTGCTCCCGTGACGTACGAATTAAGTATCCCGAGACATGGCATCCATAAGACGGGCGATATTGGCCTCAAGATCCAGAGCCCCGAGGAGAACCTCAAAGTCACCGACGTGCTTGTGACTCTCAAGGCATACACGCAGCTCGACACTGCCGAACGTCTGGAGGGCCACAAGAGTATCACCAACTCCATCGAGCTTCTCAACGAGCACCAGGAGCTGAGCCCGAACCTGGACCTCGCGCAGTACTTCAAGGAGCCGTCGCAGCCGTTCCTGGGCTCGTTCAGTCTCAAGAACTTTGTGCGCTACTACGAATTGGAGGTCAGCATCGGCTTCAAGGACCCGCATTCGCAGTACCGTCTGACTTTGAACGACCCCATCAAGGTCAGCCCGGGAGCTGTCTAGTCGCTTTACTCTTTACTCTCCTTAGCGCTATTGCCCGTAATTTCCTCTAGCTACTTCCCGCCAAGTCTCTCGCTTCACTCGCGCGGCCTGCGCACGTCGCATTCTCAGTCTGCTTTTCCTTTCTTGTTCAAACTCTCGAGGCTCGTAGGTATTCCGTGCTCGGAGATATAACAAAAGAAAGCTACAGAGGGGCGGCAGGGGTTCACTCTACAGAGTAGCGTGTTTCGCCAGGGATTCCCCCGCACCCCCTGGGCCGCCTTAAGGCGGAGACAGAACCAGGCACGTTGGGTGTAGCTCCTCTAGTAGCTGATGATCTGGATTAACCTCCGCCGAAGGTGGCCCAGGGGGGTGCAGGGGTTCCCCCGCAAACGCACGGCCACAATTGGAGCTCGTTTTTCTTATATCTATCCACCGCCTTTAGGGTGCGTGGTACTTTGTCTTGCTAAAAGAAAACCGGCCAGCGCTGGTCTACAGCATTGTCTTGTCTCCTGGATATCGAGCTAGTTCCTCGGTCTAGCGAACTAGTTTCTGGGTCTAATGAAGTAGCCTTTCTGTCTTTGAGTTTTAATTGTTTAGTAGCACCTTTAATAGCAACTAGCAGACAACTAAGAGGCGTCTAGGCATTGAGGCTCTCATTGTAATAAAAGTAGTCTACATAACGAATTATTCACTATAAATCAAGTGCTGAACGAACCTACTCGGCGGCCTCGGCGGCCTCGTCGACCTTCTTTTTCCAGATAATAGGACTAATAGTCGATTGAACGAGCTGCAGCGAGGTGCGGTTCTCGCCCTTGTCGTTCTCGTAGTGGCCAATGGACGCGTCAGCCTCCACATACACGGTGGCGCCCTTGCTCAAGTAGCTTGCCATGAAGTTGATAGCCTGCGGATCAAAGACCGTCAGGTTGAACCACGACGTCTCTGCCTTCGAAGTCTGAACCGCGAGAGGGTAGCGGATGTAGTCGACGCCATTCTTGGAGCTCTGGACCTCCAGGTCGCCGCCAATGCGGCCAATGAGCGACAACTTGGCGAGATCGGCGCGGGTGGCCGACGCCGAGAAGTTGCGAGTAAACGAACGGGAAACTGTACGGAACATTTAGTGGTGGTAACAGGGGTGTGGGCCTCGCGTACTAATTAGTTAAGGGATAGGGTTGAGTGCTTGGTAAGGTGGATCCCCCCTTCAGGCAGCGGGCCCACTCTGGGATCGCCGTTTGGGCTTTGGGCTTGGTCCTTTTTTGTGTGCTTAGTCGTCCTTATGCTTAGGAGCGGTATGCCGGGGGTCCACAACGCCCTCACCGATGAGGTTCAGCTCAGACAGATATGTAAAGATTTAGGCAAACCAAAGGAAGTTTTTGCGGGGGATTCCCCCGCACCCCCTGAGCCGCCTTCGGCGGAGCTCCGACTGTTATTAAAAAGGAATAGTGAACTACCCTGTAGTCTTCCGCCTAATGGCGGAAAACAGAGGAGCTTCAGCTCCGATAGTTATTAAAAAGAAAAAGTGAACCACCCTGTATAGTCTACCGCCTTATGGCGGAAAACAGAGGAGCTTTGGCTCCGATAGTTATCAAAAAAAAAAACAATTAATCGACCCCCAATAGAGCCCAAAAAATCCCCTGAAAAGAAAAACAAAAGGCATTGTCAGCACTTACTCAGCTTTATACCCCAGCCTAGCAGGCAGCCCAGACGGACGCTGACAGTTGGCACATGAAGTCGAACCAAGTGCATGTGGAGCTGCGCGTGGGCATGCTGGACGTGTCGCTGGCGCAGCTGATCACAAAAGACCATCAATTAATTGAGTTTCCTACGCTGCTGTTGCCGGACAACGTGCGGGCGGGCTCGATTGTGCGGCTGACGTGCGAGCGGGACGACGCTGCGGAGGAGGCTGATTTCGCGCAGTTTGAGCAGACGCAGGCGGCGATTCTCGGCCGCTTTGCGAGCCGCCCGCCGCAGGTCCCGCGTGCGCGCGTGCGGAACGTCACGCAGACGTCGGTGGTGCTGGAATGGGACCCCATTGACGTTGCGCAGGCCGATCTGCATTCGCTGAGCTTGTACAAGAACGGGCAGCGGCTGGGCACGATCCCGAACCCCGAGAAGCGCACGTCGACCAAGCTATCGAACCTGGCGATCGACAGCGACTACGAGTTCCATCTGGAGCTCGACACGTCCGCGGGCGTGTTCAACAGTGCGCCTGTGGAGCTGCGCACGCACAAAATGACCGATCTGTCGGGCATCACGATCTGCGTGGGCGATTTGGGCGGCGAGGCAGGTGCCGGCGGCGACGGCATCTCCTACGACGAGCTCGAGGAGTGCGTCAAGGCCATGGGCGCCAAGCCGCTGCAAAGCAGCGTCAAGCTCGACACAACGCACTTTGTGGCAGCCAACGAGAGCGGCAAGGCGTGCCAGCGCGCCAAGGACCTCAACATCCCCGTCGTGCGGCCCGAGTGGGTCAAGGCATGCTTCGTCGAGCGCCGCCTGATGGGCGTGGGGCCGTACTATCTGTCTGCAGACCCGCGGGGGATGCCGCCGACGGTGCGCCGGCATCGCGCGGCCACTGTTGCCAGCACGGCGCCTGCCGAGCCCAAGTCCGAGCCCGAGCCGAGCTCTGAGCCGAGCTCTGAGCCGAAGGCGCAGGACTCAGAGTCTCAGACGCCCGCTGAGGCTGTCGAGGTCGCTGAGGCGAAGCCTTCGCAGAGCCACGCGAAAGCCACTCTGCCTGCAGATGAAGGCATCGACGCCGCCAAGGCAGACGCCGACGCGGCCGTGCGCGCCGCAGACTCGCTTTCCCCTACGGCGTCGATTCCCAAGATCACAGAGACTCCTCCGGCTGCTCCTGAGGCGGCTCCTGAGGCGGCTCCTGTGCCTGCTTCTGTGCCGGCTCCTGAGCCTGAGCCTGCTTCTGAGGCTCCTAAAACTGAGACTGAGCCTGAGCCTGAAGCTAAGGCAGCGCCTGAAGCAAAGACTGAGCCTGAAGCAAAGACTGAGCCTGAAGCAAAGACTGAGCCTGAAGCCAAGGCAGTGCCTGTTGCGGAGCCTGCAGCCTCTGAGACCCTCCCTGAGACCGCTGAGGAGCCTCAGACTGAGAAGACAGTGCCTGTAACTGAGTCGGCACCTGAGTCGGCACCTGAGCCTGTCGCCGACAAGACCGAGTCTGAACCTGTTCCTGAGACTGCCTCTGAGACTGCCCCTGAAACAAAGCCGTCGCCAGAAACTAAACCTGAAGAGGATGATGCCTCTGAAACACCCAAAGTAGCTGCTCCAGACGCTGCTCCTGCTAAGGCCGAGACCGCGGCTGCTCTGGACGCCGAGCCTGCGGCTGCTCCGGACGCCGAGCCCGCGGCTGAGACCGAGACTCCTGAAGCAGCCACGCCCGAGCCAGAAACTGAGCTCGCGAACGGCACGCCCGACGGCACGCCCAAACCCAAGAAAAAGTCCAAGAAAAAGGGCAAAAAAGGCAAGTAATAAATTATAGCTACAGTCTTACCTCTATTGTATCTAGTGCGTCTCTGCTGCCTCTCCTGGCTTCTGCTGCCTCTCCTGGCGTCTGCTCAGCCAGCTCTTCGGCAGCGCGGCTCACGTGCCGCCCACGTCTTGAAGCGCACTCTGCAAGCATCATGCTCAGCGGCTGGCAACTGGCCGCCCTGTTGTGACTGCTGTGGCTGCTGTGGCTCTGACAGTTACCAACGCCTGGCACAAATGTCAGCCCACTGCCTGCCATCTGCAGCCAGCCGCCCGCTCGCCAAAGCAATCCCGCCGTAAGGCGGGCCCGGGGGTGCGGGGGATTCCCCCGCAAATATCCCCGCCAAACACTGCCAAACAAGCACAGCCAAGGGTGCTGGCCGCCGGGCTTCATAGTCTTGTTAGGTCCGGCAGCCGCCAGAGGCAATTGCGGGGCGCAGGCTCGCACGCAGCCCCGCACGCAGCCTCGCACGTAGCAGATGCGCGCCGCCTACTCGCCAAACAGCTTGCGAACCCGCCGCAAAACGCTGTCCTTTTCGGGGTCGTAAGGATGGTCCTTCGAGGGGATCTCCAGCACGGCCGGGAACGCCTCGGTAAAGCCGTCCACTTGGTAGCGGATGCGGTCGGCAATGTGCTGGTTGATGAGCACAATGGCAATGTCTTTGCGCTTTGTGTAGTCGTCGAACGCAGCGGCAATCTGCTCATCGGTGGTCTTTTGGTCCACCACAAAGAAGTTGCGTTTATGGTCCTCATCGGAAACATTGCCGATGCCGGCCAGCAGCATACCGGTGACGGTATCCTCGTCGCCGATGATGGCCAACAGCGTGCGATCCGCGTAGGTCTTGGACATGATGGCTAATCTCTGGTGCACGGGGGCTGAATAATGATTTGCCAGGTGCTGACCTGGGGGGGGTGCGCTGACTGGCGATTAGTAGATGCTGACTACGCGGACGGTGCTGAGCTGGATTCTGTCTAAGCAGCTGGTTCCCTGCCCTGGTGCATTTCGCCAAATGATCAAGCCTTCTTTTGGTCGCGCTTGGCTCGGTTCCCGGGTTGTTTCTATTGGCTCTATTGGCTCGGTTAGCCCGCTTGGTTCTGTTGGCTTGCTCAGGTCTCTTAATTTGGTCGGTCGGCCGTTCTCAAGTTCGGTGCATCGCCAAGCCGGCCACTCGAAATGGCAGAACATCAAACACACAAAAGCTCGCAACGACGCCAAACGCTCGTCGCAGAATACCAAAATCGCAAACATGATCACCGTCGCGGCCCGCGAGGGTGGCGGGCCCGACCCTGCCACAAACGTGCGGCTGGCGACCATGGTTGAGAATGCGCTGAAAATGAGTATCCCCAAACGGGTCATCGAGGCCGCGGTGGCCCGGGCATCCAAGTCCGCGGCCGCCGGCCAAGACTCGCAGTCAATCACTTATGAGGGTATTGGCCCTGGCGGCGTGGCGTTTGTTGTTGAAACCCTCACCGACAACAAGAACCGTACTGCGCAGCAGGTTCGGGCCGCGTTCTTGAAATTCAAGGGCAACCTCTCGCCCACAAGTTTCATGTTTCAGCGGATGGGCTGGATCCAGCTGGGTGAGGATGTCGACTTCGACGCCGTGTTTGAAACAGCTCTCGAAGCTGGCGCCCAGGACGTCGTCGATCGCCAGGGCATCACCGTGCTCACCGAGCCCACCGATCTGTCGCGCATCGCCGAGATCCTCAAACAGCACTACAAAATCGAGGATATGGGGCTTGCCTACGAGCCCGAGCCGGACCAGGCCATCACAGAGCTGGACCCGGAGACCGAGGTCAAGCTCGCCAAACTCGTCGACCTTCTCGAAGACCTCGAGGACGTCAACACTGTATATACTAACGCCATCTGAGCAGGTAACCCGCAATACTCTTCACTTAATGTAGGCGTCCTAGCATTCTGCTGATCTCCTCTTCTCGTTGGTCTTCAGTCTTATGGCAACCAGGGAACGCCATTAAATCGCCCACAAACACCCGCGTTTCAGGTCGCTTTCCTTTAAGATGTCTCTCTCCATTGTGTTAGAAAATAGTAAAAGAGAAGCTAGTGATGCAGGCATTCGCGGGGGATTCCCCCGCACCCCCTGGGCTGCCTTCGGCAGAAGTGCTCTTAGCACGTACTATAGTACCGCCTTATGGCGGAAAACCGACAAGCTTTAACTCGAGAGTTAGAAAAAGAAAAGAAAAACTACAGGAGCGGAGAAATGTAGTGCGCTATAGTCCGCCGCCTTATGGCGGAAAACCGACGAGCTGTAGCTTGGCGAGTTAGAAAAACAAAAGAAAAGCTACACAGCGGAAAAATATAGTGCGCTATAGTCTACCGCCTCATGGCGGAAACCGACGAGCTTTAGCTCGGAGAGTTAGAAAAAAAGAAAAGGAGAAGCTCTCGAGGAGAAAGTAAGTTAGACAAACCAGAGTGGAGCGCAGAGCCTGCTAGCGGTGCACAATGTATGCGTAAAGATTCTAAACGACTATGTCGGATAAATATAGTACACTACCAGCGACGTTCATAGTCGTCGGGGAGGGCTGCGCCAAAGTCGCGCACGGGCGTGTTGCGGCCCGAGCGGCGCGGGGGTTTGGACACGCGACCCGAGCGGCCGCGCAGCGAGCCCTGCTGCGCGTAGCCTGGGTTGATGGCCATGGCGCTGGTGGCGCGCGGCGTGACTGCCTGAGCTGCTTGCGCGGCCTGTGCGGCCTGTGCGGCCTGCGCCTGCCAGTCCTCCATGGGCTGCCAGCCGTCATGCTCGGGCAACTGGTCCGCCACGTCGTATTCTTGCGGTGGCGGGCCGTAACCGGGCATGGCTGGCATGGTGGGGGTCATGACGGGCTGTGGCACCATTCCGCCGGGCATTCCCGGAGCAGGACCGCCAGGACCGCCAGGACCGCCCATTCCCGCGGGCCCGGCGCCGGGAGCAGGCACCTGTGGAGAGTAGTAAGAGTCTCCGTAGGGCTCCGCGTAGCCCTGCGGCATACCGTGCGGCCAGCCGCGGTCGGACAGCGGCATCGGCGCCATGCGGGCGCGCATCATGGCGACCTGTTCGGGCGGCAGCTGCTGCATTTCGAACTCGTCCTCCTGGGTCTCCAGGCGCATGAGCGAATCGATAGGCAGTTTGCGTCGCTGTCCTCCAGGGCCCGCCTGACCTGGTTGACCAGGTTGACCAGGTTGGCCCGGTTGGCCCGGTTGACCCGGTTGACCAGGTTGGCCCGGTTGACCAGGCTGTCCAGGTTGACCTTGAGGCGCGCCAGCATGGCCTGAAGGCGCGTGAGGCACGTGAGGTACCTGTTGGGGCTGGGGCTGCGGCGGCGGTGGCGGCGGCAGATTGCCCTGCTGTGCGTGCTGGGGAGGCAGATGACCCTGCTGCGGAGGCAGATGGCCTGGCTGCGGTAGATGGCCCGGCTGCGGAAGATGGCCCGGCATGTGCTGGTAAGCCTCTTCGTAGTACAGATAGCCCTGCTCGCCGTCAAAGCCCGGCGGCGCGCCCGGCGGCGGCGCAAAGTCGTACGACGTCTCAAAGTACTGCGCGTCGGGCCCGACCTTGTGCACGAGCCCGTCGCCGCGCTCGAGACGCTCGCCCATGCGGTCCGGCAGCGGGATGTCGGTGTCTTCGTGCAGCAGTTTGGGCGTGATCATGGACTCGCGGCTGACCACCGAGGCCGGCCGCGCGCGCATATCCTGCAGCGAGTCCATGCTGGCGTTGAACGCGTCCTTGGCGCCGCTATTGGCCGACGACGCGCGCCGGTTGCCCACGGGCGAGCCGCGCGACTTGTCGAGCGACGAGTCATGCGGCTTGTGGCGCGACGACTGCGAGCTGGTCGACGCAGGGCGGTTGCCCGTGCGGTACTCGGGCCGAAGTGCGGGGTACAGATCGTAGTCGGCCTCGCGAGGAGGATCCATTACGCCGCTTGCTGCGCCTGCGCCCGCACCTCCCGCAAGTTGAGCCTGAGAATGAGCCTGAGGATGAGCCGGCCCCGAAGTCGGACGGGGAGGAGGCATCTGGTAGTAGTCGGTCTCCCCGTAATGACGCCGCTCCGAGCTGTCCCGTCGCGGGATGTTCTCATAGCCTTCCACATATCCCGGATTAGATCCGGGGAACGTGGGCGGAGGAGCCGGCGGATAATCTTCGGGCTCGTAGAATGAATCGTAAAACTGGCCATATTGAGGCTCGGGCTGCGGCAAGCCGCCCGCAAATCCGGCTCCGCGTGCGCGGTAGAACGGCTGCTCGGGCAACCGCCGCGGGACCTGCCCGCGTGCCGACTGTGCCGTCATATCGAACTGGTAACCGGGATGAACGCGCGCGTTCATGCTCGGAACCTGTCCGTGGTCGTGCAGCGCCAGCGGCAGCATCTCGCCGCTGCCAGGCACCATCATGCCCGGGCCGACCGGCATGGTCATGGCGGGCCCGTAGCCCGGCGCAAACGACAGCGGGCCCTGCATGGGGCCAGCGGGCGCGCCCGGCGGCCGCATGCCGAAACGACGAGCGTCGTCCAAACCTGGTGGCACCATTGTAGGCATACGTACGGTCGAGATATTGGTAGAAGTAGAAGAAGAGGCCAGTGCGGCGCCAATGGCGGCCGTAAAGCGGCCCGAAAGCCGGCTATGCTGCACATTCAGCAGCGCCTGGTACGCCGACTGCACGTCGTCCTGGCACGAGAGGCCGTCAGTGGTCAGCGCGCCGTTGGTAGACATGGACGCGTCGACAATCTGGGCCAGCGGCGACGGCAGCTCGCCAATCACGCTGTTGATCTGCTTGTCGAGGGTTTGACGGGGGTCATAAGTGAACGATTTGGCGGGCTCGGAAACAGCCGTGGTGCTGGCCTGCTCGCTGGTGTTGCCGTAGGCGCACGACTCCTTCTTGAGATCGCGCTCCAGAGCGTCGATGAAAAGCCGGTCGTGGCGCACAGAGTACCAATGGAAGACCTTTTGCTTCTTTTTGGTGCGCACGCAGCCATGCTTGTAGAGAAATTCGAGGAACTCGGACTTGGCGCCCTCTAGTTTGGCGTCATTCGGGCACTTGAGGTTACGCAAATCACTAAAAACACCTTCCTCGAACTTCTTTTTGTTGGTAATGGCCCGGCCAAACGCCGCAAATCGGTACGTCAAACACCGCACTATGTCGGTGCCTGTGATGTAGTAGAGGTTGTTCCATCGTATACAGGAGACCTCTTCGTCGGCAGGTAAATGGAAGCGGCGGATGATGTCCACGGAGTTGAAACAAACAGGAGCGGTTATCAAGAAGACCTTTAAATCAACAATATCGTCCATGATGCGCCGAAGCTTTTCCGGGTTAATGCGTACACCTTGCTTGCCAATCACAACCGTGCTTTCCTTGGAAATATCGGTGGAATCATCAGTGGCCTCAGCGCCAGTTTCGGATGCAGGCCCACCACCAACATTCATGGACTGTGGGCCGATATATAAATCACCTTGTAAAGGTCGGTCAAGATTGCCATCATTGGGTTCGGTGCGGTAAAGAGCACCACACGTGGAAGGTTGGGTTGTTTCAGGGGGGCCGGAACTAATGGCTAAATGAGTGCGGGTCTCCTCATCATGGCGAAAGCCAGATTGAGGTTCGAGTTCCGGTTTAACTCTAGCCATTTTTATACTCGAAAGAATGGCCGAGCTTTTTGGATCACCTAACGGGGATTGAAACCTGTAACACAACCGTTTCGGGTTACCCAAACTGTCTCAGTTTTTGGTGTTTGGAGGAGGAAGTGGAGCACTTGTGATCTTAAAACCTAAAGGTCACAGCTTAGAGGGGAAGGGTGATACGCGGGGTTAGGGCGTTGTCTTGACTTTTTTTTCTGAAATGCAAGGTAAAAGCTAGTAAGCACGTCCTGCCCTGCTGCGTGCTGCTGCGTGCTGCTTGCCCTGCTGCCGAGATAGGGTTAGGGAAGAGGGTGAGGAGAAGGGCGCGAGGGTTGGCTGCGACCTGCAGGTGAAAGGTTAAAAAAATGGGTGGGAGATACGCCTGAGGTTAGGGATGATATGCAGGAAACGAATTGCGTCGCTTGGGTAATCCACTTTCGACCTCGCGTTCGGTGTATGGTGTTTTAAGAAAAAGAAAACAGTAGGTTCTTAATGCTTTGGAAAAGGCTCGGAGATAGCGGTAATAACCAAAAAAAAAAAACCCTCACAAAAAAACTCACAAAAAAGAAAGAAAATCTTACTAGCCCTGCGCTAGATTCTGCTCGCGACGTTGGAGTGTACTCTGGCAACGGATCAATACGGGGTCAATGCGAACTTGTTGTCTAAGGCGCCTGCGATTTTATGCCTCACTCACTAAACCAGATTTCCCTCCAAAGAATTCTGTAACGGGTTAGAGACAAGGGGGTATCAGGTCTCAGATTTAAAACTCTCGTCCACCTTTTTAGTGTTATGGGTTTGCCGAGATTCAGGTTCGTGGTTTAAATATCAAACGCGGTGCTGACACTAACGGAACGACTGCCCTAACCACGGCATGTGCATCTTGCTGAAGTTCATGATCGGCTGAGTTTAACCTCGCGCCTTGCCCGATACGCATCCATCTGCCTGCGGTTGCCACTAGCCCAACCCGTCATAAATCATTTATCTATTAAACCTCGCCATTATTGACTGTATTCTCCCCTGTTGAACCAGCACAAGGGTCCTGCAGACTGTCTCTAGAGAACAAATGCATGCATGCTTGCATAGTTCCTGTTTAATTATTTCAATCAGTCGACTATCCTACCCCTACCCACGTTGCGGCATTCATGCTTAATGTCCGGTCGCTCCACCCCCCTCTATTTTAAGACAATAATAACTTAAAGTTTTCCCGGTTTGAAACGCCTTTCTAAACTTAATCTAGCCCTGTTTCGACTCCATATCTACTTACTTATTTATTTGCCCCTAGAAAACCCCTCGCGTGCAGGGGCTAGCTCCGGTGGTATGGCCCCGCACATCTAAAAACAGCCCAGACGGGCTTGTCCGGCTGCGCGTGCAGCTAGAAAATCCCGCTCCTCATAGGTCCTGCATGCGATCTGCACGATTCATGGCCATCTAATGGTTCAATCCTGAAAACAAATTAAGGTTTAGAATAATATATCTGTGAGAACCCTAATTCGCATTCCTCCGACCCCTTGGTCACATGCAAATAGATACTCCGGCGATATTCATTACCACTCGAAACGTCGTTGTAACAAAAAAAAACTAAAGTACCACCTACTCCGGCTAACTGGATTCAACGATGCACACCCGAGCCTAAATCGGCGCCCCAATGATTCCGCTCTGTGCGTCGATGATATCATAAACCATGCAGTCGAAAGGTTCTAGGCTCCGGCCCATGTCGGCTTCCCCTACCCAATGATGCACTTGCATCTGTCTTTGGCAAAATTAGACGAAATAACAGAGTGGGGTTCTTGGCAGGGCCGGACCATCATTGTTGTGGCAACGTGCTTCATGTGCACCCTCATGGTTGCTGTTTCTCCCTAGTTCTGTATATATATAATATACCAATATCCAACGCGTCCTATAAAATCATTCGCAAACCATACCACGCAAACTACGCATCTCTGATTGCTCAGATGGCAGGGGGCACCATAGCTTGCCCTGATTGCTGGGGATTGGCCCAACTGGAAGGATGCGCCCTAACATGGTTCCGGCTGGCAATCCGAGCTCCCACAAGCGTGCATATACATATGGTTCCTTTTGTGAAACAGATTTTTTTCAGCTGTTAGATTTAAGCGAAATATAGCCTTTCAAACCACGTTCCATTTTTAAGATACATCTACATAGCCACATAGCTCGCCAGATTGAGTTGATGACGAGACTGGCGAACCGAGGTTTCAGGTACGCCGAAAATATGAAACAAGTACCTATACTCTGCTGTAAAGTCGATAATTATCCAATTGTGCCGGTATTCGGGGCTCGTCAACTTATTTTAGGTCCACATTGTCTGCTCAAAGTCTTGGATTCTTTAGCAACCTAAAAGAATTATTTCTGCAATTGTTTATCTTTGTCCAAAGGGTTGGGGTCACTGGGGCGCCGACATCGCGCAGATGGCGATGGGTGCCCAAGTCGCAGATACTAGCCCTAGCGCGGTATGCGCACAGCACCCCTATAATTTCTTATTCTCAGGAGTTTAAGGAATGACTCGGGGACCTGCGTATCACCGTTCGTTTCTGCCCTGTGGTCTGGATGCAGCGTGCAGTATGCGCCCTGCCGTGTTTTTGGCCTGCATGCAAGTGGCGCGTGCAGTATGCAGCAATCAACGACGCAATAGTGCCGAGCGATCCGGGAGCAACTCAAAAATAGTCTACATAGCCCTTGTCGATATCGAAATATAATATTGTTTAGCGCTCGCACCAGCTAAACTACTCGGGTCACCACCCGGAGTCACCAGCAATTCCGGCACCGGTACGTTCATGGCCCGAAGTTGGAACGGATGCAGATCGCCAAGTAGGGCGGGCATTCTCGGGTTGAAACGTAGAGAATACATCTATTAATATCTTTTTGGACAATATTAGCCTGCTAGAGTTGGATTCGCGTTGAAATCCGTCAGGACCGTTGGAATCTGTACTGCCGACGCCCTGAAACTTCTGTGGGGCTACACCGTTGGGGGAGTGCAACGCCGTTAAGGAAATAGATTCGGCTCAGGAATGGAAGCGGCCATGTTTCTGAATTAGAACAAGAGGGTGTTTGCTATTATTTTCAGGTGTTGCTCTCGTCAACTGTTTCATACCCCTGTTTCGTTGATGGCTCAACCCCCTTGTTGGACAGGGGCGTCGCCGAAGGTACATGCACGCAAATTTCCAGGTATTCCATACCAGAATATAGGCTCTATGCAATCGAAGGGCATTTCTAGTCCGTTAATAGACCGTTTCTCGGTATGAAACATGCCACGGATACGCTCTAGGCGCTTGGCCGTTGATAAAAAGAACAGTCTAGATCGTAACCCTTCTCTCTGCATCTCGCAACCGGCATTCTGGTATGTTGCCAAATACCAGTGGATAACCGACAAATATAGGAGCCGTGCACCCTAGCACTATTGTTTTAATTCTGAAAATCGAGATTTCAGGCTCCCTTGTGAGGTTTCTCATTAGCAGACGAACAACCGCAGAAATAAGACTACCGGGGTGCATCAATTAACTGCGGATGCTTGCCCCATTCCTTGTCGGACTCTTTTTCAACTATACACGAGTATTAAACTCAGAAGGAAAGATGTCTACCTAGATGAGGTATTGCTATGCAGTGTCTAGGAGGTATCTTCACGCAGGGGTATCGGACAGCTATGGTGGCAGTGTCAATTTCAGGGAAATGGTGCAGATAATGGTTTTAAAGACTCCAGCATCAGTCTAAGTTGCTGGCTTTTTCAAGGCAATTAAGTTTCGGAAGATTTATTGTCAGTTCAGCCAAACCCAAAACGGTTCTCGAAACGACTGTGAATGTTTGCTTTGAACACAGATGAAGATCTAGTTTCAAAGATTATTTAACTTCAAAACCAAACACCGATTGATAGTTCTCCAAATGCGAAACTCCTGAACCCAAACCAACGTCATAATAAAATTAAATTCTAAATCTCCAACCAAAAATGTCAAAGCAAATCTGAAATTAAATCAAATCAAATCAAATCCCCAATCATAAACGAAATTATTCAACTCCGACAATCCAAGACCTCTCACTTTCTACATCACCCCCACCTCCACAAGCTGCTCCCCTATAACATGTCCAAAAAATAAATAAAAAAAATGCTATTATTCAACAAACCCAGGCCGTTGGTCACCTACTGGCACGCTGCTCCCCCATGCCTACAGGCAGAGCTCCCCCAACTCTTAGTCACCCCAATGAAGCCAGTGGTCGGAGTAAGTTGCCGAAATCGAGTGGAACTCGAGTCCGTCGAAAAGCCCCAATACTAACGCCAGCCTCTTGCAGCATGGTTCTGCACCATTCTCTCTGTGTTTGCGGTCGTGATTCTGAGCGTAATTGCGCTGCTGTTCAGAGGAGAACATGAATCGATGGTTGGCAGCATCAACGATCCAGAAGACGGCAAGGCCGTGGCCAAGACGGTTTTTGGAGCAGTATTGGTCTATCTATTTTGCTTTGTTTTCTGTGGCTCGCAGATCTACCTCAACAAGCAAAAATCGTCTGTTCAACTCAATTAACCCTGATAAGCCTTGGCTGATAAGGGACTATTTAGATGTATTAGGGTCCTCTCGGAGGCCTTCTAGTTTAGCTTAGGGACATTTAGGCCTTCTCGGAGCTAAAAACATGCACATACACTCTGTGGGCATGTTGGCTGAGTGCGGGCGTAACTAAAGCCGCCAAAGGACTGTTTGGAAACGACCCCACAATTGGCCAGATATAGGCAAACGTCAAGACATCCAACACGCTAAGCGTGTTATCAAGGTCGCCTACTTGAAAGTAGTCTTGGCCATCAAGTAGTTTGTCTAGTGCCGTTATCGCCATAGAAGCAGTGTGGAGATTCAGGTCTTCCCCAGCATGGTAGCCTGCTTTCTTGATCACATGAAACTCCGTCTGTTTGGCAATCGACTGTCGCACCGGCCACGGCTGTTGCCGGTCGGCCGGAGAAGCATAGATCTGTAACAATGTTTCAGATTCTGAGGGATTGCAAACAGTAGCTAGCCATGCTCGCTGGAGCCAGTCGTTCAGAAGAGACGAATAAATATTCAGTTTGGGGTCATCAAGCGGCTTGCCAACAACGGCATCCACTACTCCACGTCCACAAACAAGCTTTTCGCTAGAACCAGGAATAACCAATAGCGGTAAAGTCTCGGCACTGGTCATATAGAGGGATCCAACAGCCACAGTCACGGGCTGTTTCTTTATGGCCAAAAAGGTCTGAGCAGCAAGGCATCCGGGGTCGCGAGCAATACCATTTTCATCAACATTATAGACATACAACTGCTGGTTTTTCAGCTCGGGAAGTGCTCCGGGAATACGAGGGTACGTTTCGAGAGGAAACAAGTCAAACACTTGCTTTACCGGCTCGGGCACTCGCATGCTGACCATTTTGATTTGGATTGGATTCGCGATTTCCTAATATTATTCCCAAAAGCAAAGAAAATGAAAATGTAATACAATGAGATAATATAAGAAAACAAAATAAAAAATTAGATAATATAAGAAAACAAAATAAAAAAATGAGATAATATAGAAAAAACTAAAAAAATAAATGAATAAAAAACTAAAAAAACTAAAAAACTAAAAAAGCTCAAGGTAACCCCGAATATCACAAAAAGTAAAAAGAATATACAATCCCTTTACATCTCCCCCGTCTAAATAAATGCTCAAATTAGAGCGAGCGCTAGAATGCCAAGGCTTGAAACGGTGGAATGCAGCATGCCCTGCAGCATACCTGAAACATAAGCTACATGCATCAACATAATAGACTATTTTGACAGGGGTATCCGCGTTGTGCAGGCGCACCCACAACAACGGTAATGCACGTTCTACATACCCCGAAGCTGAAACTTGTCCTTGTTGTGGCACCTTTAGTTGAATCTATTTATATGGGTTCCTGCATATCGGGCACCCTAATCCAGTTAATCCGGGACTTCCCGCGGCGCTGTAATGTACGCTTGGTAAGGAGCATGCCGGGTCGGTTCTCCGACGATGAGGGCACGTGATGCATGCCTCGCATACCTGCCTTGGTGCTGAGTAACTGATTTGGTCATCGGCTCGTGGTTCATGGCTGGCTCAAAGCTCGGCGATTCCGCGCCAGTCGGGGTTCCAATGTCGGGCCCGGTTACGTCAGCGCCTATGCGACCGCCGCGGGCAGTTGAAACGGCTGGACGATAGCTCTCGGGGGGGGGGGGGGGGGGGGGGGGGGGGGGGGGGGGGGGGGGGGGGGGGGGGGGGGGGGGGGGGGGGGGGCG
>JAKIRT010000045.1:0-56884 GCA_022577695.1 Wickerhamiella spandovensis | reverse complement strand
AAGCCAAGTCTGAGAAATATCAAGGGCGCAAGGTGAAAACCGAGTCCTATCTCCAGCAAGTCTGAGAGTTTCATGGCCAAAAGCCAGGGCAATGCACAATAGTGGAATCCCGGTGTAGGACACAGATCCAGCGACACTAATTCTGTAGTGAGGGGTCTCACTGTAGGGATAGTGCTGCGGAGCAGCAAGGCGATAGACAAGTCGAGTCTGAAGGACGTTAGAGCGAAAGCGAGTCCCAGGCGTAAGGCAGTCGAGTCTGAAAACGTTGAAGCGAGAGCTGAGTTTAACGGGCGATAGGCAGCAGCCGAGTCCGATATTCCAAGCAAAGACTTGAAGAAAGACGTTGATGCGAGAGCTGAGTCTTCCAGGCGTTAGGCAACAGCCGAGTCTGAGCGGTCGATAGACATATGTCGAGTCCGATGGGCGCTAGGCAAAAGCCGAGTCCAAGGTGCGCTGCTTGGCATAGCGCTCTGCGCTGCCATGCATACCATTAGTGAGGCGATGGACAACACGTCGAGTCTCTACGATACACAAGTAATCGTGCCAGGCGTGAGGTGATAAACCAAGTCTGAAGAGGGCGAAAGGCATCTGCCGAGTCCTAAAAATCCAGGCGTTAGGCTTTGGCCGAGTCTGAGACAAGGGCGAAAGGTACTAACCGAGTCCTATCTCCAGTGAATCTGAGAGTTTACAGGCGACAGGCCAAGCCAAGTCTGAGAAATATCACGGGCGCAAGGTGAAAACCGAGTCCTATCTCCAGCAAGTCTGAGAGTTTCATGGCGAAAAGCCAGGGCAATGCACGATAGTGGGAACCCGGTGTAGGACACAGATCCAGCGACACTAATTCTGCAGTGAGGGGTCTCACTTCAGGGATAGTGTGCGAAGACGCATGTGGCGCAACAGATATGTTGCCAATGCTGAGCATCGCGAGGACGCTTAAGCCGAGTAGTTTAATACGCATCAAGCTGAGCAGAAATGCTACGACGCTATGCTGAGACAAGCAAGGACGCTGAAGCAGAGCGGGAGCCGAAAGGCAGCAGGCCACAGGGCAACCAAGTCTGCGGTTAAGCTGGTACATCCGGTCAACATGGCGATAGGCGGCAGCCGAGTCATTAAGGGCGAGAGGCGAGAAGCCAACTCCATGACAAACGGCGTTAGGCGTAGCCGAGTCCGAATAAGGGCGAAAGGCAAAAAAGCCGAGTCCGTAATATGGCGTATAGGCGAAAAGCCGAGTCAAAATGACAAAGGGCGTTCGTTAGGCGTAGCCGAGTCCGAATAAGGGCGAAAGGCAACAAAGCCGAGTCCGTAATATGGCGTATAGGCGAAAAGCCGAGTCAAAATACAAAGGGCGTTAGGCGTAGCCGAGTCCGCATAAGGGCGAAAGGCAAAAAAGCCGAGTCCGATATGGCGTATAGGCGAAAAGCCGAGTCAAAATATAAAGGGCGTGAGGCGTAGCCGAGTCCGATATAAGGGCGAAAGGCAAAAGTAAGCCAAGTCCGATATAAGAATGGCGTATAGGCGAAAAGCCGAGTCAATATACAAAGGGCGTGAGGCAGAAGCCGAGTCCGTAATATAGGGCGGTAGGCAAAAAGCCGAGTCCATGATGAAGGGCGCAAGGCGTAGTCGAGTCCGATATAGGGCGATAGGCGAAAGCCAAGTCCAAAATAAGGGCGAAAGGCAAAAAGTTAGCCAAGTCCGATATAAGAATGGCGATATAGGCGTAAAGCCGAGTCAATATAAAGGGCGTGAGGCAGAAGCCAAGTCCGGTGTAGACGTGCACTAATTTTAGAGTGAGGGGTCTCACTCTAGAGGTAGTGAACAGCACTTTTTTGAGTCGATACTCAAGGCCGGGTAATTATACTTCAAAAACTTTGAATCTCCGGTATTCCGCTCACCGAACGCCAAAAAATAGGTAGAGCACAGAAGACTCTACTACTACCCAATGGTCATAAATGTACAGGGTTAGGGCACACTCACTTCCGGGTAAGATGTCCGAAACAAGAAAAAGGAAACCAGCACGGATTTCAGATAGTAACAAGGCAACGAAGAATTCAACAGACGCCAACCTCAAAAAAACACTCTCCGTATGCAAAATAGGAACGAAGCAACGAAAAAAATCACCAGAAAGAAATTACAATCAGTGAGCCGAGCAGTTTGTGCGTTCGGCCCCAGACATATAAGCAAAAAAAGCACAAACGCACAAACTAATATCTACCAGTGCTTAGCAGAGCCTATGGGGAGGGGGGGGAGTTTGTATTGCAACGACATAAGCCCCCCGATAAGCAGCCGTTTAGGACTGAAAACGCATAGACTCCAACAAGCCGACGTCTATCGCAATGGAAGCTTGCTTCTGTGTGATCATGACTTCTTGAGTCTATCTAGTACCACGAACCCTGGATATTTCGGGGCTATTTTGTTATAAGAAATGGATGGGAGAAGACTTGTGGAGTGTGTGGGCCAGTTTCCATCATAGGCCCCCCCCTAGTTAGCAAGTTGGGACGTTGGTTCGAAGTTGCGGAACTAGTCTGTTCAGGCCGACTTTTAAGTCCCTTGTCACCGAAAAGCCGACGACCTTTAAGACCTGAGTCGTAAGAATAATTCAATTGGTAGGAGTTACGTTTTCTATCTATATATTTTATAGACCTCACCGTTTTGTGCCATGTAGCGAGCGGCCTAGGTCTAGGGTCCTTGTCCTACAAAAAGGGGTTTCCTTTGTTCAGCAGGGACGGAGGGTTTGTTTGGGTCTTGTTTGAGCGGTCCCTTTGTTTAGGTCAGGCAATGGCAGAGGAGGACCAGATCGCGCAACTACAGGCCGATCTGGCCGAGTTCAAGATCACCTCGCAGGAATTGGAGCGGGAACTCGAGGCTGAGCTTGATGAGAGCGAAGCCCGAGCCCAGGCTCTCGAAAGTCAGCTTGCGGAGGCCCAAAAGGAGACGCAGGCATGGCGATCCAAGCATCGCGAGGCCCAAAAGTCAGCTGCCGATAACGAAAACCGGCTCGCAGCCCGAGTAGATGCGCTCGAAAAGCAGGCACAGCATACCCTGCAACGCATGCGGGCTGTCGAGATTGAAAACGACGACATGGAGCGCACGGGCCGCATCACGCAGATGACCCTGCAGGAGTTGGAGCAGGCCAATGCCGAGCTGCTGGAACGGCTGGCATTGGCAGAAAGTGACCGGGCGTTATTGGGCGAGCAGCTGCAGCGGGCCAACGATGCGCAGCGAGAGCTCAATGAGGAGCTGGCAGCCCGCGAAATCAGGGCCGAGATCATGCAGGCCCAGCAGCTGGCCGTGCCGCGGTCCCGCAGCCTACGCAAGGTGCACGGCATGATCGGGCAGGTAACATTACTGGAGGGCCGCGTGGAGACAGTACGCAAGCGACTGTCGAGCGCACCGGTGCCGCGGAAGGTGTCTGGACCACGTCCATACCCGTCGTCTGCGTCTTCTTCGCGATCAACCTCAGCAACCCCACAACCACAGCCACATCTGCAAGATGAATTGCAGCCACAGTCACCACCGCATTCACAACCACCACTACATTCACAGTCCCAGAAGCAGAAGCTGCAGCCGGCAAATATTGCGGCAGCAGCTGCGCATCTCGCGGCAAAGGCACATCTTACAGCTGCAACGGCCGCAAGATCGTCGGCAGAGTCCGTGCCGCTCAAGTCACGGCGCCCAAAAGTTATCTACACGCCGTTAGCATCGCAGGCAATACAGCCTACCGAGACGCTCGCACAACCACAACCATGCGTCCCTGGACAGCCTCGGAAAGAGTTTGGCAGCAAAGACGAGGGCCCTAGAGCCCGCAAGCCCGAAACTCGTCCGGATATTTTCCGGGGACGCCCAACACTGAACCCCCCTAATAATGCATCCAAGCAGCGCTCACCGACCATCTCCCCCACGCGCGGAGTTGGCCACGGGCAGCTTCTCTAACGTGCTCCAGTTCTGTATCATCTAGCAGTAATACCTTCGATAGTATGCTCGCCGCTAAGCCGAAAAGCAAATAACAGGCGAGCCGCCAGCTGGACAATTCGAATACGGGCTATATATCTATGGCTTTCTGGCACGGGTGTACTCGGCGGTCCGGTGATTAAGGCAGCGGTAAGCGCTGCTTGTTTGGTCTGAGCTGATTGGGCGGTTGGTTGGTTCCGCGACGCAGTTAGGGCTCGCCCACGAGCATCAAACAGACATCGACGGCCGAGCCGATGCGCGTGCCCTTTTCGCGCAGCACGTCCTCGATCACCTCCTTGTCGAGCAGCGGGAACATCTGCTGCAGGGTTTCGGAGACCTGCGCAAACTCCTGTTCCTGGGCCTCGCGCGCGCGGTACTCCTCTGCAGAGGCCTGGCGCGCAGCAGCCTCTTCGGGCGAGCGCTCGCCTTCATCAGGAGCGGGCGTGGCGGGCGCAGACCGCTCGACGTCGGGCTCAAACATGCGCGCCGTCAGCGACTTGAACTGCTCGACCAGCAGCCCTGCCGACGCCGTCAGCACCGACGAAGGATACATGTCTGGATCTGTGTCGGGCGGCTGCTGTTCTGCCGTGAGTTCCAGCTGGCGCGACCGCTCTGCCTCCTGCTTGACGGCCTGCTCGATTTTCTGCTCGTATTCGTCCTCGGCAATGCTCAGACTGGACTTTTCCAGGCCCTCGATAAAGGCGGCCGCCGACGCCAGCATCGACAGATAGTAGCCCGTCTCGCCCACGGTGTGGGCTGCAGCCCTGAACCGTGAGATATAGTTGATGTTGGAGATGAGGTGCGGCGGCTGGGCCTGCAGCACGACGTAAATCAGCAGCGGGAGAAACGAGTCGGCATTCTGCTCGAGCTTGGCCTGTCGGATCAGCGCCCACACGACTTTGGAGCAGTTGAGCACGCAGATCACCTTATCGCGCGGCGCGCGGTATTGATTGATCTTGGTGAGTTCTTTGGCGGCCAGCCGGATAAACGACTGGCCGTTGGCAAGGTACTCGTCATTGACGTCGAGATGCCGGCCCTCGATCCAGCTCCAGATGCGCATTTTCTCCTCGAAGATGCGGTCGCGCAGCAGATCCTCCTCATGGCCGTCGCGGCGCAGCGACGCGGGCATTTTCGGCGAAAACGTGCGCGTGTACAGCCGGTTCATGATGAGCTTTTCGACGCCCTCGTCGCCATGTGACGGCCGGCGGCGCTCGAGCTCTGCAAACGGCGGCGACTGCGCCATCTGAGCGGTGATAAATATACGGAAGTCATCGACGATCTTGACCTGCTGTTCGGTCGACCAGCTGCGCTTGCAGAACTCCTGCAAAAACGACTTGATATACTTGGCGATGGGTTCGGCCTGTTTCTGCCGCAACACGTCCAGAAAGCTCTGGAAATCGAACGGCGCGTCGTCGCTGCCGGTTCCTTCGGGTTTGGGGATCGAAATGATGCTGCTGCGACGTCTGTCGTCGGCCACAGACGATGCGGCTTGGATCTTGTCGTTGAACTCTTTAAAGGTTGTAGCTTCTTTCAGGGACAACTCCTCCCTAGCCTCCTCTGTAGACTTTGTAGACTTTGGAGACGACTCTTTAGTCAATTCTGATCCAGACGATCTAGAAGCACTCCCAGCAGACTTGGCTTGGGCTTTCGGTGATACCTCAGGCTCCACCGCTTTGCCCGCAGAATTGACCTCAGATCCAGACTTCTCTGTGGACTTCTCCGCAGGCTTCTCTGCAGGCTTATCTTTGGAAGTCTCGTCCTTGACATCTTTTGGCTTCGCTGCCTTTGGTTCCTTAGGTTCGGGTTTAGCCAGTTCAGACTGGGGTTTAGGCTCGCCCTTCAGCTCGCTTTCGGGTCCGGAAACAGATGCCAGCACCGTCGTTAACTTTGCAGGTGCAGCCGATGCCGCCGAGGGGCCCGGCGGCCGCGTCAATGGATCGAAATCACGCAGATCTTCCATTTGGGGCTGTAGTGTCTCGTGCTAACTAAGGCTGTAACCGCTCCCTTGCATTTAGCCCGCACCTTTAAAATAATCAGTACGCCTTTTCACAATTTTACAAGCTTCGCTATTGGATTTTTTCGTTTGCTTTTTCTAACTCTCCAAGCTAAAGCTCGTTGGTTTTCCGCCTAAAAGGAGGTACTTCGTAGCCCCATGATATAGAGCCTGTTAGGCAGGTATGGAACTGCAGCTAATATACGTTCAGCTAATTCACTATCTACCGCAGTGGTAAATTTCCTTTTCTTTTTTTGTTAACTCTTTGAGCCGGACTTCCTCTGTTGTCGCCTAAGTGCGGCAGACTGTAGAGGACCTTTACTGTTTACTTGTATTGTCCGTGTGTTTACGTAGTTAGGTAGCGCTGTTGCGCCATTCTCCCGAGTTTAGGCTGTAGACTGTGGAGCTTTAGCTTGGGGAGTTAAAAAAAAGAAAAAAAAGTCTATCAGAGCCTGAAAACAAAAAAAAGTAATCGTGCACTGGATAATTAAGTTTGCTTTTTTAGCACCCTCTGCTGCGAGTTGAAGGCAGTTGGCGGAGGTCTATGTAAGGCTGGAAGGAAGCCTGCTCACTAAGGCATGTGCGGGATTCTTGTCCATGCGGTTCCCGGCCCTGCCAGCCTGTCGAGAATAGAGGCTCTGGTTAAAAGAAGAGGTCCCTCGGGATCGCAGGTTCTGGCCAAAGCCGACGGCCAACTACTTTTCCACGGGTCCGTGCTGGCTATGCAGGAACCCGTGACCATGCAGCCGCTGCAAAACGGAGAAAATTGTTTGGTATATAATGGCGAGATTTACGGCCATTCCGGCAACGACACGGCCTACTTTTTCGAGGCAGTGCAGAAAGATGTGCGTCAGGCCGCTGCTCTCGAAGGCGAGTTCGCCTTTGTTTATTGGGACGGCTCGTGCGTCTGGTATGCACGAGACCGCATCGGCCGCAGGAGCCTACTGCATAAGCACGACTCTGGCCTCGTGATCGTATCTGTTGGTGAAGGCCTGCAGGAATGTGATGCTGGGCGGCTTTATTGTTATAATTTAGCCGAGAAGTCTCTGCAGTCATGGGAAAGAGAGCCTTTTGCGCCTATTACGAGAGCCCTCGACTACGACCAGAATACAGTTCCTGAACTGCTTAGAGTCCTTCAGCATGCCGTGGAACAAAGGTCTGTTCGACCGCAAAATCTGGATCGTGTCGCTGTGCTGTTTAGTGGTGGCCTCGACTGTACTCTAATCGCCCGACTTTTGGATCTGTGCTTGCCCACTAATATGAGCATTGATCTCTTAAATGTTGCGTTTGAAAATGCCCGCACAGGCTCACAGTTCGAGACTCCAGATAGAAAACTGAGTATTCGCTCTCACAAGGAGCTCACGAGCTTGTCTTCAAGAACATTCAATCTTGTAGAAATCAATGTGCCTTATGCAACAGCTGTTGGTTACTACGATTCGGTCAGAGAGCTCATGTCGCCTTGCTCCACAGTCATGGATCTCAGCATTGCTTTGGCTTTTCATCTCGCTGCCGGTGCTCCTGCACACCTCACACCTTCTTCCTCTGGTTCTACGACCCCTATTCTGTTTTCTGGGCTTGGAGCCGACGAGCTGTTTGCTGGTTACGCACGGCATGCACGGGCGGCTGTCAAGGGCCCTGAGGAGTTGGCTCAAGAACTGGACATGGATTTTGGCCGTCTGGGCTCGCGCAATCTTGGCCGCGACGACCGTGTCTGTGCCGATTGGGGTAAAGAAGTGCGCTACCCCTTCCTGGCTGCCGAGGTTGTGGAATTAGCCCAGAAATTGGGTCTTTCTGCGAAAACAGATGGAACAACCACCAAAATTATTTTGCGGCAGATTGCCAAACTCGTGGGTCTGACGGAAGTATGCGACGAGCCTAAACGCGCCATTCAGTTTGGCGCGCGGTCTGCCAAAATGGACCCTGGGTCCGGTAGAGCAAAGGGACAGGATACACTATAGACTTATAAATAGATATTTAACGCTTTAATGAAGCACCCCATTTCTCAAGGGCCTTGGTCCGTAAATGCTCGCCTTTAAACATCAAGTACACAGGTAGTCCAGTCAAAACAATGCCAATGATGGCAATGATCGTGCATCCCCATCCCACTGGCCATCCATCAATTGCTGTATTTTCATACAAGTGAACACCAAACAAAGGAAATGCTCCTCCCAGAAGACACCGCATCAAGGTGTTACTCGCTAGAGCAGAAGCAAACCTCGTAGGATACAACTGACCCAAATACGAGCAATAGGTTTGGAATAGCAGCCAAGTTCCAATCGCAAAGATTCCAACTCCAATTAAGCATCCAATCCAATGAGCTCCAGGAGTCGCTGCCCACGCAAAGATCAGAATGCCAACTGGGATACAGAGGGACCCAAAGATAGTAGGCGGGACAAACACTTTCTCAGGAGAGGGTGATTCGCCACGCTGCATTGGCTTGATCAAATATTTTGAAAGGTACGGTGCGTAGGCAAACATTGCCACTATGCAACCAACAAGCAAAGCAAGATACGCGGCACCCTGCTCCACAAGTGTAAACCCGTAGATACCAATAAAAACCATAGGAAAGGCCTCAAAGTATAGGTACACGACCGCATACACGAGAGACAAGTGGAGATTGATGAGAACAAGCACAGGCTCCTTGACGAGTAGCTCAAGAGGCATAAGCAAGACTTCTTTAACGATCTGCCCCCATCGCTGCTTGCGACGGAGGATATCTCCTGGTGCAACTAATCTGGGGTTACCAGTAATACGGCGAAGATGCCTTGCCTTTCGCATTAAAATTGCTTGCTCGGAAGTTTCAGGCAGCAAAAACAGCATAAACAAGAAAACACCACCTGCCTGGATCAACGTATACCAGAACGCCCAGCGCCAAGAGTTATGGTTCACAAGCGCACTTCCAATCAAGGGCCCAATAAACGGGCCAGAAATTCCTCCTACGCTCCAGGCAATAAATGCCCAGACGAGACTAGGAAACCCAAACATGTCTCCTAGACATGCACCTGCGTTTGTGAGGGGAGGAGCAGCAAGAATGCCGGCAAGAAACCGAAGTACACTGAACGATGAGATATGATTTGCCAATGCGGTAGGAACTTGTAGAGCCATGAAGATAATTTGCGCCACAAAAAAGATATAGTTGCGACCATAGAATGCTGGGTTCTCGCTCATGGCGGAGAAGATCAAGGGGCCAATGCCGTATCCCCAAACAAACAGAGTCAAGCCCAGCATGATCTCAGTTTCCGAGCAGTTGAAATGATCTCTAATTTTCTGCTCTGCAGGGGTGAAAATAGCTGTAGCCATGTACACTGAGGTTGTTAGCACACAGAGGATCACGGACACAATGATCTTCTGAGGCATGGGCCAGTTTGTAGGCTTTTCAGGATCATCAGGGCCATCCCAACCAACTACAATATCTTCTTCTTGGGTATCACTACCGTCGTCTTGGCTGTTGCTTTGTTTTTCAAGGACCGACTCGACATAGGTCTGGGAATCATAGAGACTAGCACAAAGTCGACGTCCCGAAAGATTGTATGCGAGTTGGCCAACAATGGACTCTTTTAACAGATTGTTGAAGCTCTTCTTTAGGGACATGATGGCTCTGATTGAAGACTCCGAAGTAGAGCCTTAAGTATTGGAATGGAGGCAGTCACCCTGCATATAGGGTAGGGGTGCATATTTGTATAGCGGGCACTATCGCCGTAGCCATGCTTGATTTTATAGTATTTAGCGTTCATTTAGTGATTTTGTTACCGTTTCACTCTTAAACCTCTACTTTTTTTCACGCTAGCTGTTTGTGAGCGCACGACGAATAGCACCCTAATTTAGCTAGTTAGGCTCTTCGATTTAAGCCTGTTTGGAGTGGTTGGACTAGAAGACCCTTGCACTTTGGGACTGTGCTTTTACTTGAGACTTTCTAAGACAAAACAAGTGGGCCTGCTTTTGGGACTTCGAATCTGGCTTGTTTGTACTTGTGATTACTAGACTCCCACCCCCACTCGCTGCTTGACCAGTCCAGGTATTATGGAGGATGTGGTCAACCTGGCGGACGATTACTTTGAGATCGTGGATTCCGAGCAGTCCATTGTATTGGATTTAATAGATGTCTATTGTTTATTTCATGAGGGTATGCGGAACCGGAAATACGAGCTGCCGTTTCTGCGACGATCACTGGCCATCCGACAAGAAGAGTACATCGATGCCACAAACGCGGCTGTTTCTGGACTCTCGAGTAAACAATTTAGACACCGGAAGAGGTTTCGAGCTTCTGGAAAAGTTGATGCTAACAGACTCTCTGCTGCAGGCGATGCTGCAGGGGAACGACAGGCTGCAGACGAGGCCGCAGAAGGAGAGAAACGAGGGAAAAGACGAGGCGACAGTGTCGCTGGTAGTTCTATCGTTCAGGATGGTACGAGTCCAAGTTGGTATGAGCTGTCGCAGAGCAAGAAGCGGCGGAATGATGATTCTAGCGAAGATGTGCTTTGGACGTCAATAGAAGCCAGTGAGCTCCGCAAAAGAGCTTTAGAGGCCCTCAATCGCAAAGAGCAGAGCAACTATACCCTACGTATTGACCCTTGCACGCGGTCTGTCTCTGCATCCAACCGAGTATCATTACAGTTCGAGGCTGTTCTGAAACACAACACCGAAACGCAGAAAGTAGTGGTTTGTGCGAGGCATTTAGGCCTCCAGCATGATTCTATCAAGAACCAGACCATTATTAGTCCCGGTGAGCCACTGGAATTGACTCTGGTTTCCAAGGAACCTGTTAATATGAGCCTTCTGGAGCTCACCGTCGTTGCAACCATGAACAACCAAGAGTTTAGAGGAAGAGTGGATCCTGAAGGAACAGACACATTTTTGTCTCCTCTAGTCAATTCGCAGCCACTGTCACAGCCTCCAACGAGTCCGTCATATCCTCGACCATCTTCTCGGTCCAACTCAAATGGACAACCAAATGGACAACCAAATGGACAACCAAATGGACTAAATGGACCACCAAATGAGCTGCAAAATGGAAGCCAACAGCACCAAGATGGAGATACTGGCGCATTCTTCCGAGCAAAAATAAGCCTTCATGCTCATAAAGCAACCAGCGACCTCACCAAAGGCTCCAAAATCATCTACAAGTACCGCAACGGCAAGCTGCCTGTGGTCCGGAACAGGAAGCTTGGCAAAGTCTTGAACGGTTTTGCGTGTCCCTTTTCAGGTGAAGTTTTTGAGACGCTCGAAGAATTACTGGAGTTCCATGAGTTCTATCATCCTGGGCTGTCGTTCACGGCACAGTTACAGCCTCCAAAGAGCCATCTACTGTACGAGATCTACGTTTCAAGCGTAGACAATGTTCCTCATTACGACAAAAGTTTCACTTACTTTGCACCCTCGTTCTGCAGCCAACTAGACGAGGAAATGGCCGATATAGGCTTGATAGAGTGACTCTCCTCTGGAGCCCTAACGGGCCATTCAACCAAGTCTTTCGCTTGTATTTAATATCTAGAACTCTAGATTTCGTGTATTATTAAAATGTACTTAAAGAATTAATAGAAAACGGACCACAATCAGCTGTCACTCCCTGCCCTCCTTAACGGCTGACCCGTTCTCCCTGACCCTGCTTAACGGCTGACTCCTACTGCTGACCCTCCAAACTGCCCAAGTCTGCTCCCGATACACCCTTTGTGTGCTTCCTACCTTACATCATGGCTCGCAATCGGAATCGCAATCTCGTTGTCTACACAATTGTTGCAATTGGTCTTTTCTTTCTTTACCGTTTCGCTGTAAAGCCTGATGCTGCATCGCCTGCGTCCTCTGCATCCACCAAAGACCCCAAGCTCAATATCCATCTCGAGGATCTGTTGCCCGTTAAGGAAGGTGAAGTGCCGTCGGCTGAGGTCCTCTACAAAAATATCATGAACGAGCGGCCTTTCTCTCCAGTTGTGATTTTCTCAAAGTCTTACTGCCCTTTCTCCAAGATCGCAAAAGACATTCTGACTGAATCGTATGTGCTCAATCCTCCTCCTCGCATTGTGGAGCTCGACAAGCACCCCCAGGGAGCCGAGCTGCAGGCATATATTGCCGGGGTAACTGGCCGCAGAACCGTGCCCAATGTGCTTGTGTTGAAGGAAAGCCATGGTGGTGGTGACGACATGATTGCTCTTCACGAGTCTGGGGACCTGATTTCCTCGTTTGAGAAATGGGCCCAGGGCCATCTCAAGGTCACCGCCAAGTAGCCTATCTTAGTCTCACTAGTTTGTAGTTTCTGTGGTAACTTAGTCTTCGTCGTTTTCATATGTAGTCTTCATGTGTAGTCTTTGTATGTAGTCTTTGTATGTTGGAGGCGGTGTCGCTAGTTTTTGTCGATAATGCATCTATATTTATCAAATGAATCTTTTGCTAATTATTCCCATGCGTTATGCGTCTATTTTAACTTCCGTGACTTAAATCAGTCCCAAATTTACTCCTAGGAGAGTCCATCGACCTCCTGGCACGCGAATAAACCACGGGTTAGGGTACTTCCCTTTTGGGCTTAATTGGTTTTGACCCAGCCTTACCCTTCCACGCACTTTTCGATATTGTTACACACGATGAACTCCACGGATTTATCGTCTGACGCTCCTGGAGGTCCTCGATCAAATGCTTTGCCATCGTCGCAGGCTGGTTCTCAGATGTTCGCGAATTCGGACTTTTCCGCCCAGCCAAATGCAGAGTACCAGAACAACGACGAGCAGCCCACAGACGAACTGCGCAGAGCCGCACGTTCCCTCGACCTTTCAGGTATTCCCAAAGTCACAGATGCCACTGGTGAGAAGGTTCGGGAGAGTTTCGAAGCCTTCTTGTCAAACTACCAGGCTCCACATGATAGCTCGCGCTATTACATCGAGCAGATCAGAGGTCTTCGCACCTACAATCTTTCCACCATCTATGTGGATTGCAGCCACATTAATGAGGTTGATCCCATCTTGGCCGACGCTATCTTCGATCAGTACTACCGGTTTATGCCCTTTTTGAACCGGGCTCTGCGGAACCTCATCAAACGCTACGAGCCTTCGCTTCTTTACGGCACCGGCACCGGCATTAACGTTGCCTCGGAGGTAGCTGCGGCTGGAGTTACTGTTAATGATGCCCATCAACCGACCCAGACCGAGAGCGCGTTCTCTTCGTCGGCGTCGTCGGCAGCAGCCAACGAGAACGAAAAGGTGTTCCAGATTGCCTTTTACGGTCTTCCGGTGGTCAACAAGATCCGGGACCTTCGTACAGATAAGGTAGGTGCTCTTTTATCCATTTCGGGTACAGTCACTCGCACGTCAGAAGTCCGTCCTGAGCTGTACAAAGCTACGTTTACGTGTGATGCCTGCCGCACGGTGGTTACGGGCGTCGAGCAGGTCTTCAGATATACAGAGCCTTACATGTGCCCCAATCCCACGTGCCAGAACCGCACGGCGTGGACGCTGGTCACTCCGAAATGCCAGTTTATTGATTGGCAGCGCGTTCGGGTTCAGGAGAATCCTGGTGAGATACCCACTGGCTCGATGCCCCGGACCATCGACGTCATCTTGCGTGGTGACATTGTCGATCGGGCCAAGGCAGGCGACAAGTGTCTTTTTACAGGAACTGAGATTGTCATTCCCGATGTGTCGCAACTAGGTCTGCCTGGTGTCAAGCCTATGGCCTCGAGAGACACTCGCGGCCAGGGTCGTGGTGAAGGCATGAATGGAGCTGTTCGTGGTCTTAAAGCGCTTGGTGTTCGTGATCTTACCTATCGTATTGCCTTTATGGCTACTATGGTCCAAGATACGGATACTCGTACCAAGGCAGATATTAGGGGTAACGACGATACCGACGGGCAAGACCAGGACGAGTTTCTGAATACATTGACTCAGGAAGAGATCGATGAGCTCAAGGAAATGGTCAATGCCGATAATCTGTACTCGAAATTGATCCAGTCCATTGCTCCTACTGTTTGGGGCCATGAGATCATCAAGAAGGGTATTCTGCTTCAGCTGATGGGCGGTGTGCACAAGACGACTGTGGATGGAATTCAGCTTCGTGGCGATATCAACGTCTGCATTGTTGGTGATCCCTCGACTTCCAAGTCGCAGTTCCTCAAGTATGTTGTTGGATTCCTTCCTCGCTCCGTTTACACTTCCGGTAAAGCTTCCTCGGCAGCTGGTTTGACTGCCGCCGTGGTCAAAGATGAGGAGACTGGTGAGTTTACTATTGAAGCCGGTGCTCTGATGTTGGCCGATAACGGTATTTGCGCTATTGATGAGTTTGATAAAATGGATCTGCGCGATCAGGTCGCCATCCATGAAGCTATGGAGCAGCAGACCATCTCTATTGCCAAAGCCGGTATTCATGCCACTTTGAATGCCCGCACTTCCATTCTTGCCGCTGCCAATCCCGTCGGTGGCCGGTACAACCGTAAGGCCAGTCTTCGCGCCAATATCATGATGAGTGCGCCTATCATGTCGCGTTTTGATCTGTTCTTTGTTATTCTCGACGACTGCAATGAGCAGGCCGATACTCGTCTTGCCGATCATATTGTTGCCCTGCACATGGATCGCGACGCCGCCATTGAGCCGCCGTTTTCGACCTCTCAACTCCAACGCTACATCCAGTACGCGCGTACTTTCAAGCCCCGGCTCACCAAGGAAGCGCGCGACTATGTTGTTGAGCGCTACAAGGAGCTGCGTCAGAATGACTCCATGGGTACGGGCCGTAGCAGCTACCGGATCACAGTGCGCCAGCTCGAGTCACTGATTCGTCTTAGCGAGGGCATTGCGCGCGCTCACTGCGTCAACGAGGTTACTCCTGAGTTTGTGCGTGAGGCCTTCAATCTACTGCGGCAATCGATTATCCACGTGGATCGTGATGATATCGAGATGGAAGACGACAACATCCCCTTGACATCCATGTCCATTGATCGGTCGCGTGGCGGTAGCTCGTTGGCCGCGGCCCCCAAGACCAAGATCACGTACGAAAAGTACATGGCCATCATGAACCTGCTGCTGCAGCGGATTGGTATGGGTAGCGAGGAAGAAGGTGTGCAAGGACCTGACCTCATTCGTTGGTACCTTGAAAGTCAAGAGGAACATATTCAGACCGAGGAGCAGCTGAGCCATGAAGAGACCTTGGTTCGTAAGGTCATCAAACGGCTTGTGCGGGATAATATCTTGATGGAATTGAGAGGCGAAACCCACAATCTTCGGGATACCGACGAGGCTCCGGACGTGGTTTCGTATGTTGTTCATCCGAACGCCGCCACGCACGAGTGATGTGAAGTAATATCAGTAATAATTTATAATTAACCACTAGAGTACCTTATTTGACCTTGTTTCAGGCGAGCTTAACCTCCAGCTAGTATCTTGCCTAGCCTATAACTGCCAGCCTCTAAACTTGGCCCAAAAAGAGCTTACCCGGCGCGCGCGAAAAGTAGTAATTAGTGGTTAGGGCAGGACGCGTCATCTCGGCTCCTTTGGGCATGACCCTATTCTTTATACATCACTTTTACAATGTTGGAGGCCAAATTGGATCAAGCCGTGCAGCTCAAGAAAATTGTCGAGGCCATTCGCGATATGCTGGGCGAGTGCAACTTTGAGTGCTCGGAGACCGGCATTTCGCTGCAGTCGCTCGACAAATCCCACATTGTGTTGGTGTCGCTGTCGCTGGGCTCTGACGGTTTCAGCGATTTCCGCAGCGACCGTGCCATCACCCTGGGTCTTAATATCAACTCTTTGGCTACCGTTTTGCGTTGTGCTGGTAACGACGATGTTCTGACGCTGCGGGCCGAGGACAAGGCCAACGAGCTGTCGCTGACCTTTGAGGACCCCAAGCAGGACCGTATCTCCGAGTTCAATCTCCGTCTTATGGACATTGATCAGGAGTACCTTGGTATTCCCGAGACTGACTACACTGCCACCATCGTGATGCCTGCGGCCGAGCTGCAGCGCATTCTGCGCGACCTGCGTGCCCTTTCCGAGGCCGTCACCATTGAGGTCGACAAGGAAGGCGTGCGGTTCTCGGCTGAGGGCGATCTTGGTAAGGGTTCCGTGCACCACAAGCCTTACAACGATCTCGAGAACAACGAGAACTCGGTGAGCATCAACGTGTCTGATCCCGTGAGCTTGTCGTTCAACCTGCAATACTTCAACAACATCACCAAGGCCACTGCCCTTGCTAATCAGGTTACCATCCAAATGTCGCAGGGCATGCCTGCGGAGATCGAGTACAAGCTGCCCAACGGTCACGTTCGCTACTACTTTGCTCCTAAGATCGACGAGGACGAGTAATTTATCTGTTCGTACATTTATTGTTCTATATACTTCGTTTTCTCTACTGCGCGAGCTTTAGCTCGCAGTGCTAGATATTATCATCAATGTTTTTGTTTCTTGTCAGTCTCCGCTGGTCGGGTTTCCTCCTTCGAGGGCCTTCTTTTTTCGTTTTTTTTTTTACTTTTTTTTTAATTGTTTTTATTCTTCTTTTCAACTATCGAGCTCTTCGGTTTTCAGCCTTCGGCGAGGGCATCCAAAGGTTGATTCTCGTTAGTTGATGGAAGAAAACCCATATATCCATAGTCAGATTATCGGCGCAATGGCCTGCAGAAGGCGGAAAACCAACGTGCTTTAGCTAGGAAAGTTACTGAAAGTAATCATTAAAGCAAAAGAATCCGCCAAAGGCGGAAAACCGACGAGCTTAAGCTCGGAGAGTTACAGAAAAAGAAAAAGAAAAAGAAATAATTATAGAAACAATAAAGAGATGAGTTTCAGTAAATATACAAATAGAGTATAACCGTTCAGGCAGCAACCAGTATGTAGTCAGCATCTGAAAATCAGTAGTCATCAAAACAATCGACAAAACCCGCTGCCCTTGTCCCAGCATGTAAACAAAACAATGCAACGCTCGTGGATCACCGGCGAGCTTGCGTTTGCCGGCCAAGTGCTAGATAATTTCACAGAGCATTGTGCGGATCATGCCAATGCAACCTTCGACTTGCTTGCCGATGCCCTACCGGCCGGGATTATGATCTCGAGACCTGCCGCAACGGCAGATTCGCAGAGCGCTGGCCCGGCAGCCAGTCTGCGGGCTCTTGACGGCATCACGAGCTCGCTGCCTGCATCGAAGCTTAATCCCTCGGTTGGATCTGCCGGATCGGCCGGATCGGCTAGCTCTGCTGGCTCGGCAACAAGCTACTTGTCGAGTGTTTCTGGACCTCTGCTTAAACCAGGCACCGACGGCAGCCGGCCCAAACGAGGGCTTCTGTCGCCCAGCAAGTCGCCGAGCCGCAAAAAGCAGTCACTGAGTGCGTCGGGTCCAGCTTCCCGTACTGCTGCCGGTGCTGATTCTAGCATTGCGACCGATATTCCTCTGCCTCTGCAGTCATCGCGTCCAGCAAGCCCCCTGCGCACATTGCGGGCAGCAGCAGGCCCCAGCCGCTCGGCCATGCCTTCGCCGGCGCGCTCGCCTTCTCGACAGCCCTTGTCGGAGCTCAACACCACGCACGGAGTTGGGCCTGGTGTTGCAAAGAAGATGGCATCTGAGCGGCCTACAGGCGTGTCGCGGCTGATGATGCCGACGGCCGCCAGTGCTGCACGAGTCCAAAATCTGAATACAGAGAGCACTGATTCGCCCTTGGCCCGCAAAAATACCCTCAAGCGTGTGGTCAGCAACACGAGTGTTTCGCTCAAGCACAAGCAAACACCTAAACCGAGCGAAGTCTCTACGCCTGCCGAGGGCCGCGCTAACCGCGTGCTGCGGTCGGCCAGCCGGCTATTAGGGCTCTCCAAGGATCATGCTTCTGTTCCGTCTTTGGCCACTGACCGGTCCGAGCGCACCTCTCCAAAGAAACCGTTCGCTCCTGGTTCACACACTTTGCATCAACCTCAGTCTCAATCTGCCCAATCTGCTCCTGCTCAAGCTGCTCCTGCGCCGCGAGCACAATCTTCTCAGTCTGCTAAACCTGCGCATTCTAAGGAACCTGCCGTCAAGCTGGCAAAGGCACACCTTCCTTCCGCGATCCCTGCGCCTTCATCATCAGCAGCAACAGCATCTGCAGTGTCTACGCCGATACCAAGAGTGATTCATTCTAAAGTGATTACAGCAGAGGCTCTGAAGTCGTCGGGAATGCCTCCGCCACCGTCACAGTTCCACAAATTGAATCTGGCTGCACCGAAGCCGCTGGACGGTCTCACTTACTCCAAAGATAAGATCCAGATTGTGGGTATGCCGCCGCCTGCCGTGTCTCGCGTCGAGTCGCCGGCGCCGCCTGCATTGCCCGACATTTCCGACTGCGACGAGAGCTCGGTGCTGCTCGAATGGGCCAACACGCCCGAGGTCGCGAAACAGCTCGAAAGCCAGCTGTCGATCGACCCCATGTCGGTGTTTGGGCCCATGGCGCCGCTGAAAATGTCGTCTATTTTCAATAGCCGCCGGCTGCGGCCGCGCACCTCCTCGGGCGTCTGGGCCCGCGACGGTCTTTCGGCTGAGGAACAGGCAAACTATAACGAGCGGATGGGCTACAAAGAGTAAAATTATACCTATCATATGTTTTTAATTCCTCATTAATTTGATATCATAACTTTTATTTACTATCGCATGACTCGCCTTGGCCGTTCTGTGGCCCGTAGCCACACCCTCCGCCGACCTCCGCCGACCTTACCACTCTCGGCCAGCGGGGGGCTGGTATCTCAGCCTTGGTGGGTAGGGGTTGCTGGACCGCAGCGCGAGAAAAATAAACCCACCTATCCGGAAATAGATCAAAAATTTCCAAGAAATTTTTCGAGTAGAGTCGTTTAAATATGTCCAAATCCCCTTTTCACACGCCGCACGAGCGCATGTAACCTGAGGTACGTAATAGATTGGTATGGAGTGTGTTTCAGCTTGGGTTGCTCACTTGGCCGTTTGACCCCCCCTGCAGGAAGCATGCAGATCTAAGAATAACCGGGGTTGAAGGGGATCACTTGGCAGGCCCGCCATGCATTTTTGAGGGCATTCCGCTTCGCATCTAGTGATAAATGGACGATTAACGATATATTTTCTATTTTGTTCAAGGCTCCTTCACCGGTGAGTGATTTTAATTGGACCACCGTCAGGCCAGCCTTTGCGGGCGCTGCGGGCAGTGGCTGGGAACATTGCAGGAAGGCGCAGTGTGTAAGCGACCCGGGGAGGAGGTACTTATAAAAGGGCAATCTGCCTGCCGTCAGTAGTCGAATCTCAATCGCTTTAACTTTACAAAACCTTCAACAATGGGTGCTGGAAGAACTTGCTTGATCCTTTTATTTCCTATGCTGGCATCGCTCGTCACGATTGCCTTTGCAGTGGTGACCTTCTTTGGCTCCTACAAGAACGCCTGGGGGCTTCGTGACTTATATTTCATGAAACTTGATCTTTCAGGAATCAAACTCGGTAGCACATCGGTGAGCAACCTCGCAGAACAGCTGGGTGCTTCTCTTATTTACCAGGTGGGTACCAACGGCTACTGCTATGGCTCTAAAAACAGCGATGGCAGTACCAATCTGGAGGGGTGCAAGACCCCCACAACTCCGTTTTGGTTCGATTTGGTAGGCATCATTGAAGCCACCAGTGCAGGATCCTTGATCAAGAGCATTTCTTTGCCTTCGGAAATTACCGAATACGAGAATGTGCTCAAAAAGGCCTCCTACACCATGTGGGCCTGCTGGATCGCGACTATGGGCCTGGCTGCCCTGTCGATCCTTTCGGGCTTGTTTAGCTTCTCGTCACGTGCGGGCTCCTGCTTCACGGCGTTCATGGCTACCTTGACGTTTGTGGCTTCGATCATTGCCGCTGGCTGCGCTACTGGCATCTACAGCATCTATGCTAACCGGTTCAACGACAACCTCGAGTCGCTTGGCATCAGTGCCAGTCTTGGCCGCTCGGGTCTCGTCTTGGCATGGGTCACATGCCTTGTTGCGCTTATTTCGACGTTGCTGTGGGTGTTCTCCATCTGCTGTGGTTCCACTCGCCGCAAGCAGAAGCTTGTGCATGAAGAGAAGGAGCCGTTTATTGGGTATGTGCCCGGCCGTCACGCTAACCATGCACCGGTCTACTAGACTTTTTTTTTTAGCTTTTATTTATTATCTTTTCCGTTTCCTCTTCGCCACGGGTCGTACCCTGGTCCTCTGCGGGATCGTTCCCCCGCTCTCGATCCCTTGCTTTCTTTTGACCAGGCAGGTATGCAGGGTGATGTGGTGGATGCATGAGGTTCAACTACTTCGACACGCGGAATTTTTTTTTTTGGAAATATTTGCCATCTGCTCTGCGTAGAGTGAAAGATTACTTTCATGATAGAAATATTTATGCATTAATCGCTGATCTTTATCGTGCGGGGCCAAGGGTATAATTGGGTGCTCTTATCTATGCCCGATTCTGGCCCACCACCCTCGCCCAGTCTTCTTGCTGTTTGTCATATGGCTCCCATGCAGGTACTGCAAGCAAGACATGCTTGACAAAGGTAAGTTATTACGAATTGCACATGCCACAGCAGCCGCCGTACCACGAGCCATAGCAACCTGGGGTCGCCGTTAGATATTGCATAAGCTCTCCTTCAATGATTATGGAGCTTAGGGGGCACAGACTAACTTTTCTAGACACCTAAATCATCGTTACATTATGTACCATTATCTGCTTAAATAGAAATGCCTCGGTCACTTTAACTTTGTTGATAAGGGTACTTTGAATCATGAAACAAGTGGTTGCTGACTAGGGGGGTAATAGCCGCAAGCAGGCGCCATCGACTACTAAAAAGTGTTTTGGCGCTGATCTTTGGTCTTCAAATAGGTGCCTGGTTTGAAATTCGTCCTTGCACTGTACAGAAATCAGCGCGCCTACTTATTGAAGCCTTGCTAGAGCTCCACAATGATCTCCAAAGGTTTAAGCGAAAACCCTCGCCCGCGTACAAGACTCTGCAGCTATAAACAGAGGCGCGGGCAAGAGGCTTTTGACAAACACTGCTGTGCGTGGTTGTTTCTCAAGCAACCTAATTAATACTCGAAACTACAAACCAACCCAACTCAACCAAACCGCATTCGCAAAAATGGGCACTGCATCCGCTCGTCACATCCGGCGCTTGGCATTTGCCGGGGTTGTAGCAACCGTTATTGGTTATTTGGTTCTATCGACATTTCTGGATCCAAGTTCGTCGCTGGTATTGTTGCCGTCGTTTTCCTCTAATAAGCGCGTTCAAGATAAACAAACTGCTCTTATCAGCGCCTTCCTGAAAAAACAATTAGCCCATATCCTGCAGGCAGAACCTAGAGGTGTGAACAAATTGGAGACATACTCAAGTCATCTCAATGATATCAATGGCAACGCTATATTGCCCGATCAGTTTGACACGCAAAGTCTTGGCAATTATCTGCAGGTCAGTGAACATGATCGGGCCGAGCTAACGCGAGCTCATAGGCAGCTAGTTGATTCTTTGCCGGTGCAGGTTCCAGAGGGTCTATTTAATGGCACGGGCATTGTTATGACTGCAGGCGGAAAGTACTTTCCCATTGCATTGGTAGCGATCCGCTGGATCAGAGAAACCAATGACATTCCCATTGAACTGTTTATGGCAGATGAAAGCGAGTACGAACCAAAGTATTGCGAAGAGCTACTTCCTGAACTTAATGTGAAATGCAAGGTAATTAATGAAATTTATGGCAAAGATACCTTGAAGAATGTCGACTACAAGGGATACCCTCTCAAGGCATTGTCGATTCTAGCCTCTTCATTTGAAAACATCTACATGATGGACTCAGACTCATATCCCATCAACAACGTGACTGCGGTATTTGAAAACGAGCCGTACACGTCTACTGGATATATCATGTTTCCTGATTTCTGGGAACAAATGACCTCCCCTACTTACTATGATATTGCTGGTGTCACATTAGGCGACCGTGCCCGGGGCGATATCAGCGAGCCTTATCTCAAGCAGCAAGATCGCGCCAACGCTATTCCGGGCCGTACAGTGGAAAGCGGACAGATCTATGTCAACAAAACTGAGCATTACCGATCTTTGGCATTAGCCACTTACTACAACTTGTTTGGCCGCAAATACTTTTATCCCCTCATCATGCAAGGCGGTCCTGGCGAAGGCGACAAAGACACGTTCCCAGCCGCAGCTGTTGCTCTTGACGAGCAGTTCTACAAGTGCGATTCACTTGGCGTTGCTGGTATTCATGGCGATGGTTTCATCATGTTTGGCATGATCCAATACGACCCGATGGATACGTTCAAAAAGGGTCCTGGCCAGGATAAGTATCGTGTTGCCACGGCCCATTGCAATATGGCCAAATTTAATCCTCGTCTCATGTTTGACGACTTTGACCCTCAAGATGAACATATCTTCTTACCTCGCCGCATTCTAGGCACTTTGGCCGAAACCCTGGACATGTTTCAAACCGGAAACGACGTCGAATTGCAACTGTTTGACGCTGTCCGCTGCGTCACTTGCGAGTGGGCCAACGACATGGGATATATTCCTTCCGACTGGAAGGGCCGTAATATTTCAAAATGGTGCGAAAAACTCGAGAGGCACATCGAGTGGCTGGAGGCCAACCCCCAAGTAGAATGAGAGAGTATACTATATATATTCCCGGTAAAAATCCATTCTGTATTGTATATCTCCATGTTGGATGCTAGAACCTGTATTATGGACACTATTGGCGCTGAGACTCGACATAAATACACGATCTCGAAATAGTAGATGTTTGCAAAAAAAGACCTCGATAGCCGAGATGCATACACTGCAGAGACCACCTACGACACACGATGACGACTTGTTTTAAATTGCATGTTTGCAAGATGCATGCCACCGATGACGACAATGGTTGCCGAAACTTAAATTCTCAGACTTCCATAGAGGCGCTAAGAACAGAACTATTGACCACGTCAGTAACAAACAGTATCTATAAATATATGAAGTGATCCTCTGCAATGGTTAGAAAGAATCAAGTCTAGTGTCTAGATACCTCCTGGAGATAGTGGCTCCAAATGCAGGCTGCTCGCATAGCCCAACCGTGATGCAATCCAATGCAACTGCCATTTGCTGAAATCCTGTTTCACAGGACTATATATAGGCTCCTCAGAGTACATCTTCTTTATAGAAACCATCCTACAATGCAACTCAACAAATCTTCTCTTATCACCGCTCTCTTGGCTACTGTTTACGGTGCTCCCCAAGGCACTGCCATCTCGAATGGTGTTGACGGCTCTGTTACCAACGTTCGCCAGACGCTCGACACCCTCGTTGCTCAGTTCAAGCATGCTGATGGTCATCCTACCGAGGACATGATCTCCAGTCTTATCACTGGTCTCGACTCTCAGATTGACAATGCTGCTGGCACCATTACTGCTGCTCTCTCTCCTCTTACGGGCGGTCTTTCGGAGGCCGTCGGTGGATTCCTGCTGGGTCCCTTTGTTCAGTCTGTCACCAACGGTGCCGAGGTTCTAATCTCCAACGTTGTTGGTGGCTCTGTTGACTTTGTGACCCAGCCAGCCATCAGGGCCGTTACCCAGTCGATCTCCCATGTGGTGCAGGTTGCCCGTGCTCATAATGTTAACGCTAACCAGCTTGCCCACCTTAACAGCCAGTTGATCACCTACTCTGCTCATGCCAAGCGTGAGAACGCTATCCTTAACGGCGCCGAGGGAGCTGTGACCAACTCTCGTCAGGTCATTGATACTCTGGTTGCCCAGTTCCAGCGCGCCGATGGCCACCCTACTGAGGACATGATCTCCAGTCTTATCACTGGTCTCGACTCGCAGATTGACAATGCTGCTGGTATCATTACCGCTGCTCTGTCGCCCTTGACCGGTGGTCTGTCTGAGGCCGTCGGTAGCTTCCTGCTCGGTCCCCTTGTCCAGTCGATCACTAACGGCGCCGAGGTTCTTATTTCCAACGTTGTTGGCGGCAGTGTCGATCTCGTTACGCAGCCTGCCATCAAGCTGTTGGTTTCGTCCGTGAAGAATATCGTTACCATGGCCAAGGCCAACAACGTAGACGCTAGCAAGCTCTCGTCTGCTGTTACCACGCTCGACCATCTGTCCAAGGCCGCCAAGAAGAACAAGCGTGATAGCAATGGCGGTCCGATTCTTGCTGGTGTGGAGGATGCCGTGACCAACGCCCGCCAGGTTATCGATACCCTTGTTGGCCAGGTCAAGCGCAACGATGGCCACCCTACCGCAGACTCTATCTCTGCTCTCATTACTGGCCTAGACTCGCAGATTGACAACATTGCCGGTACTGTTACCAGCGCTCTGTCGCCCCTGTCTGGCGGTCTTTCTGAGGCTGTTGGCAACTTTTTGTTGGGCCCCTTTGTCCAGTCGGTGACCAACGGTGCTGAGGTGCTTATCTCGAACGTTGCCGGTAGTGCTGTTGACCTGGTCACGCAACCTGCAATCAAGCTGGTGACTGCTAGCATCGAGCGTCTGTCCAAGCTGGCTGTTCAGAACAATGTCGACACCCGTGGCCTGGACGCTGCTGGCAAGAAGATTGCTCAGATCAAGGCTGCTCCCTCGGGCGGTAAGTCGCACAAATAGTTGTAGTGCATCTTTCTATAGATTTTTAGATTGATTCTTTACATTTGAATTAATTCACTTGGTCCGAGCCCCATCACATGACCCCCATGCAGCCAGCCGTCTTCCCCAGACCAATGATCCCACCATGCATGAATGGGTTACTCAGTAGTAGGTAGATTTGAATAATTCCGGAAAAACTCGCAAAAAAAACGGTAGGAACCACTTTGCAAGTACTATAGAGATGTTGGTTGCTGGAGTAGATTCGTCGACGCAGGGCTGCAAGGTCGTCATTGTGGACGTGGAGACTGGAAACACTGTGCGACAAGGCAGGGCATCTCATCCGGCCGGCACTGAGTGTCCTCCAGAGGCCTGGGTGACTGCATTAGACGAGGCAATCGCCTCCGCTGGAGGAATTGAGGATATCGAGGCGATTTCTGTGGCTGGACAGCAGCATGGTATGGTTCTTCTTGATGCGGAAGGTGAAGTTGTGCGGCCGGCACTGCTGTGGAATGATACTCGCAGTGCTCCTAGTGCCGATGTCCTAATTGCAGAGATTGGCCGCGAGCAGTTTGCCAAACGGACTGGCGTGGTGCCTGTTGCTTCCTTTACTGGATCAAAGTTGAGGTGGATGCGCGACAATGAGCCTGGCAATGTCGAAAAGACTGCCGCCGTCTGCCTTCCCCATGACTACTTGACTTGGCGGCTAAGGGGATACGGACCGCTACGGCTCGGATGCCCCGGTGGGCCTGATCTGGATGCTTTGGTCACGGACCGGTCGGATGCCAGCGGCACTGCTTATTGGGGCCCGCATGGCTACGACGGCGAACTGTTTGAGCTTGCATTTGGCCGAGGACTGCGAGAGGCTGGAAGCAAAGGTTCGGAGTCGGCCGTGGTTGTGCCTCGCGTGCTGGGTCCTTCGGAAGGTGTGCCATCTGTGCATGGCAAGTTTCTGGTTGGTGCTGGTGCTGGCGACAATGCTGGCGGAGCTCTCGGGCTGAACATTACTCCTGGCGATGTTGTGGTGTCGATTGGCACCTCTGGAGCGGTTTTTGCGCCGTCCGAGGCCGAGGTCTTTGATCCTTCAGGCACGGTCGCTGGATTCTGCGATGCATCGGGCCGGCAGCTGCCGTTGATTTGTACATTAAATGGTGCTCGCGTTCTGCAGTCGGCAACAGCTGCTTTGGGCTGCACCTACGACGAGCTGTCCGACTTGGCGCTATCTGCAGAGCCCGGATCTGGCGGAATGGTTCTGGTACCGTATTTTGAAGGCGAGCGCACGCCGAACCTGCCCACTGCTGAGGCACGTCTGGTGGGCATGACGCTGGCCAACACGACCAGAGTGAACATGGCGCGAGCGTTTGTGGAGGGCATGCTGTGTTCGCTGGCGCATGGTCTAAAAGCTGTAGAGACTATGGGCGTCGATGCGCGGCGACTGGTAATTATTGGCGGCGCGGCTGCGAATCGGGCCGTGCAGATCTGCGCCACGAGAATCTTTGCTGTGCCTATTGTGATCCCCGTTCTAGGCGAGTATGTTGCGCGCGGCGCGGCTGTTCAAGCGGCATGGGCCTTTACAGGAGCCCATCCGGACTGGCGAGTTCCTCTAGAGGCCGAGCTCGAGAGCCAATTCGACCCTGTCATCTTCGAGCGCTACCTCTCCGCGGCCGTGGAGACTGCCGCCGTCTACCAGTCTCCTACGTAGCCCGCCTGTCCCCGTTCTGTAGTCTAGTGTTCCCGTAGTGTAAACCTCGCTGGCTGGGCACAAATCACCACGAATACAAGCATTGGCGGGCGCCCTGTACAGCATAGCATTTGTCTGGGAACCCCACTCCCGTTCCGAAATCAAAGACAATTATAGAGGCAGGTGTTTGCGGGGGGATCCCCCCGCACCCCCGGGCCGCCAAAAGGCAGAGGTATAACCACGTTGTGTAGTCTACCGCCTTGAGGCGGAAAACCGACGAGCTTTAGCTCGGAGAGTTAAAAAAAGAAAAAGAAAAGTAGTCGGCCCGCGTCACGGGATGCTCATACCATACATTCTACCGCCTTAAGGCGTAATGACGAGCTTTAGAAGTTATAAGAACATATATCCCTAGTGGGCCGCGGATGCTCACGCCAAACACTACACCTTAAGGTAGACAACAAAGAGATGCATTCTTGCCGAGAGAGGCACCCGCCGGCTTATTCGGTGAGCTGGGGCGGCAGAAAGCAGGCCGGCAATGGAGAACTGATAAAATTGAAACAAAATATGGCTACCTACATAAATAAGCTCTTAGACATTCACGAGCGACGACGAGGACTTTGTGGAGCTGAGCCAGCCCGCAATGTCGGAGTCGCTGAGCGAAGAGCCGAAGGTAACGCTATCGTCCAAGACAGTCAGGGTGACGGTGGAGCCGTCGAAGATGGCCGCTGCCTTGATGGAGCCCGAGATGGGCCGCTGGATGTAGTCCGAGCAGCCGGCGCCCTTGCCGAGGCCGGTGTGGATGGTGGAGATGAGGCGGTTCTCGCCGGCAGTAAGAATCTCAAACAGATCAAACTCGCCGCAGCCAGTGCTCCAACACGAGCACGACTCCTTGCCGTACTGCAAGGTGCGCGGGATCTGCGCGTTGAGCAGCCAGATGGCGGGCATGTCGTAGTTGTACGAGGCGCTGTCGGTAGCGGTGGGCATACTGAACTCAAACACAAAGATCTTCTCGGTGCCCTCGAAGCCGCGGAACGCGGGGATGCCCTCGCGCGAGAACCCGCAGGTGCTGTCGGTGCACTCGTTGTCTGAGAAGATGATGACCTCCTTGTTGGAGGGCAGGGTGGTCTTGGAGAGCGTCTGGGCGCTGCCGGCGGCCGAAACACCGTCGGCGGCGCAGTACGAGAGCGAGTTGCCGAACGTGTAGTCAAACACGCCCGAGCCCGAGCCGCCGAGGTTGTTGAGGAACGTCAGGCCCGACGCGGAGCCGGCGGACGCGTCGTAGAACGCGGCCTGCGACCACGCGCCGCTGGACACGGTGTTGGTGGCCGCGGCGGCCGCCGACGTCGACACCGACGAGGGGCCGGTGGCCGACGACTCGTCCTGGTGGTTGTAGTTGTAGTTGAGGGCGCTCACGCCGGCACCAAACGCGTCCGACGTGGTCTTGGCGGTGGTGGCCCCGCCCGTGCTGGTGGCCGCGGTGGTGGCCGCACCGGCCGCAGACGTGATCTGCTGCGGCACCTCGACGGTCTCGGCAGAGCTGGTGGTCAGCAGATTGCCGTTCTCGTCCACCGTCACGTACGCAGTGACGTGCTCGTACGCGGTGACCATGGCGGGCTCGCGTTTGTGAACGTGATGCTCGGCGGCCTCGCGTTTGGAGCTCGACGATTTCGTGTAGACACCAAACTGCAGCAGCTCGATGGGGCCACGGAAGTGCACGGAAAGACCCTCATCAAAGGGGGCCAGGGTGCCCGAGTAGGCGGCCTGCTGAGACGAGCAGGTGCCCGAAGTGGAGTCCATGCCGGTGATCTGGTTGTAGGAGCCCGAGAAGCTCACGCCATCAAACTGGATCTGCGACACTTCGTTGCAGTAGTAGTTGCCGCCCGAAAGCGAGCAAGAGCTGGCTTTTGCCGAGGCGGCCAGAGCAGCCAGAGAAGCCAAAGTACGAATCATAAGGATAGTGGGGAGTTGGGGTTTTTTAGGTTGAAAGGAAAGTGGTACGCGTCTTTAGCGGCAAAAAGCAAGGGCCTTTGTAAGATTTCAAGGGTGGGGTCGTATAACAGGAAAGGAGTGACTGTTAGCAAAGAACAGGTAATCGGGAGGTCTGCTGAAATCTAAGGGGGGGGGGCAGGGCAAGAGATATGCATCATGCACGGCGTGCATGATGACAAGGGGCAGGCAACATGAGAGAGAGGGGGAGCAAGAGGGGGTCCTCTCGAGTGGGTCAACAGAGAAACGACTGGTTTCAATAGGGTTTCATACCAATGTGGCATTCTGTGCCGAAACTCCGCTGCGATTTTATACGAGAATCTCAAATTTCAACCAATACCTCTATCTGGAATGTGTGATGCAAGCATATGCCCAGATCCAGGGTCTGCATATCATGTGACTCTGGTCGTTTCGTATTTCTTTCTCTCGCAGCCCCTCACTAGAGCAGAAAATAGTATCCCCACTGCTTCTATGGCCATTTGGTTCTTGTGTATTGTTGTTATTTATGGCCTGAGAGTGTATTTATACGCTGGTATCATCCACCCACCCCCTGCGTTGTGGACGGCCGTTACCTATTTGGGACTCCCCTAGCCCTCTTCAGCCGTTTAGGGACGATGCTGCCCAGCCATATGCATAACCCTCGTATACTATTGCACACCTCCTAGCCCAAACGAAAACCGAGGATGTTACGTTTTGATCGCTTTGAAATTTTAGTTATTCTCTGGTTACGTTGAGCAGCACTCTATCTAGCAAAATCCTTTCTCTTTAGCATCGACTAATCTTAGGTAGGCGCGTGGGGGCTGCTCCCCCCACTACATTCCGGACCTTGGCTCTTGGCAGACCAGAGATCAAAAAAATTTTAGATAAACGAAACGTCCACGAAAACTTTATTTAGTACTTGAACGCACGTGCAGAGCGGCATTTTTTTATACATACTGCAACCAAGATCTGCAAGTTTCCGATCGTCGTGCCTACTCTCCTCACACACTTCAAACACTGTACTGCGACAAAGGCCCGTGCTCCCTGCCCCAACCCAGAATTCTTCGCCACAACAGGCAGTGGAATGTAGGTAGCAACGGTCCACTCAGAATAGATAGCAATCTTGTTTGCGGTTATTTAAAGTGCTTATGGGTACCTATTCAAGCCATGCAAGCGTTTATCGACATGGGTGTATCAACACCACAAACACCGCTAATCATCATGCATGCACTTGAAATAATTTTCCGAAACAAAATAAACAATCCAGGGGTAAAAGCACGGTCAGCTCCACAAACGAACCCAAAAACTAAATATTCTTAAAGACAACCACAAATGAGCAGCTCTAACGCTTTAGTTCGCTCTGCGTGAAATAAATAAAAACTGCCGCATCTACCTCGGTTCGTACTTTCTAACTTTCGGTAAACCCTCGGTTTCCGCATTCCGGCAGATTCACGGTTTTCTCTTGGCTCTATAGCCTTCATCAGCCTCCGACTTCGGCGACCCAGGGGGTACAAGGAACCCCCCACGAAATCACCTTTTCATTTAAAACCCCAAAAACTAAAATGAATAATTAATATAACCGATAAGAAAACTGGATAAGAAAAAACGAATAAGAAAAATAATAAAACAAAATGAATAATAAAAATGAATAATAAAAAAATGAATAATCGCGAACCCTTCATATGTTTGATACTCCGCTTTTCGTCACCCACGAGTTCGTCCTGGATACGGCTCGAGCCAAGGCCCGGCTAAAGTTTAGCCGCGAGGAGCAAAAGGCAATTGCGCAGAACCCGGGCGATAAACCCGACGTGGTGTATCGACGCATCCGCATCACGCACCTCAAGGGTAAACAACGGCAGTTCGTCGAGTACGTTGGTTTGGCCAGTAGCGTTACTTACGATGAAAAAGGAAACGTTCTGGATGCAACCAAGAAGACTCGCGAGGACCTTAACCTGGACTTCAGGCGCATCAGAGGCAATTCTGCAGCTCGGCACTACGACATCACCAAGACCGGTCGCGAGCCGCTGTTGCGGACGACGATTGTTCCACGAGTGATCAAGGAGAGCCCCAAAGTCGAGGAGATTCTGGCCACAAAGAAACTCAGTGCCAATGCCGAACGTATCCTCAAGCGGACCAACTATATTCGGCCCTACTATCTGCAGCAACCTGAGAACCCCGACGACGACTGGCTGCGCAAGGGCCTGCGGCTGCGGTCGGTGCAGATCCTCGCCAATGTGCTGCAACTCGCCATTCTGCGCAGAGACTACGTCACAGCTGGCAAGGTGTATCCTGTGCTGATCCGCATCCACTTTGTTGATCCTCGCGCTTTGTGGACGCTTGGTGTTGAGATTCTGCAGCAGCAGGGGCTTGACGGAGGAAAGGACCAGCTGCTCTACGATTGGCTGCTCACCGCCTACCCGAGTATTCGCGTCAAGCGACCGAAATGGAAGGTCTTTCAACGTGCGTTGCAGATGTTCCCTTACTACATGCTGAGCCTTTTGGCCCAGGGATATGCCAAGGAGGCCAAGGACCAAATGGAAGACGCCTTGACAGATGCCCCGTATAGTGATGATCCTACTTGTTTTGCGGTTTTTGGCTTGGTCTTGATGGATCTCGGCATGATGGACTATGCGCGGCGACAATTTGCGACCTGCAAGAAGCTTGGAGGCGACGTCGCCGGCGTTCTCACCAAGTTTTTGGCCGAGGAAATCGACTTGGCAATGCCTTCTATCGAGGAAGAAGAACCCAGTTCCGATGACGAGCCTGCAGACACCAACAACGTTTCCGAAGACGAGTCTGACGCTTCCACAGTCGCTGCTTTTGATTCGGAAGCTGAAACAGAGACTGAGGACCAGCCTGAACAGGAGCCTGAACAGGAACCTCAACAGGAGCCTGAGCAGGATGAAGAGGACCCGGATCAGGATCAGAATGAAGAACCCAATCGCAAACGGAAACGTGCTCCATAATTTATTCGTGCTATTTATGTACTATGCAAGCCCCTAGGACTGGGCGATCCGGAAAAAGTAGCCGGCAGATGTAGCCAGAGCAGCAATTGCTATCAGGCCCCGCAACAAAGACGCAGGGAACTCATCATGGTAGGCTTCGGGGATATATGACATCAACGTGAGACTAAACATGCGGAGGGTGCAGACCATGCCCAACGCTTTCCAGAAGCCACGGGACGGATAGTCCAGGTTCGGGATCTTGGCGGCACCGGAAGGTGCAACGATCTCCGGATGCAAGCGGATATTCACATTCCATGTTCCTAGAAACAAGGCACCGATCCGTACTAGGGTACTGGCTGTCGGCACCAGGGACAGGCCAATTGTGGCCAGGACAATCACCACAATCAGTGCGGCTCCGAAATCCATGTCAGCTATAATGCATGCCATCGGTACCTACATCCTACATACATACTACCCGCATACTACATCCTACCTAGCGCCCAATAATACCCTACGTACCATTCCTACTTGCTGCTGCTCTCGATAATTGGATTTATAGAAGCTTGGCCAAGCTGTGCGGAGATAAAATCTACTGCAGGGTAACTTGACTACGGAATTTTCACAACCCCCTTCCTGGCCGGGTAATTCTACGATTTTCCGCTTGGCAGCCTTTGTGCGAGTAGGCTGGTGTTTTGCATGGAATTCGCGCACCCCTGGTCGCCTAAAGGCAGAACCCCTACAATGGCTTAGAGAGTTAGTTCTAATGTTCATTGATATCTTCAGTGTAGACAGATCCTATCCAGAGACTACCGCCGTTAGGCAGCCCAGGGGGTGCGCGGGAACCCCCTGCAAAGCAGCCAGCTGTGTAGTTTCCTTTCTTTTTCAAATGTCGTAGACGCCAAGCATTAGCTGTGGTATAAAAAGCAGGAGCCCAAAAAGAGCGGGACCTATTATGTACTTTTGTAGGCTAGAGAAGGTATTGCGGGCTAGTCGAACAGACCCGCCGCCAGACGTTGTTTGCGGAGTTTGGGCTCGGCCGAGAAGAGAGCATCCAGATGGCTGCCCCATGACTGCGTGAAGGCGGCATCACCAAAGCGCTGGGCGGCTGCGTGAGCACGCTGGCTGAGGGCCTGCTGCTGCGGAGCCGATAGCTTGAGGGCCTCGATGATGGCCTCGCTGAGAACAGGGTACTTTTCGCCCCTGGCCACGGCGGCCGCGTAGTCCGGGTCGCTGTGGGAACGGAAAAAGAATCCAGGCGGGTTCTTAGTGTCGCTGTCCTTGACAATATCCAGCAACGGCCCTGCGCTGGCATGCACGACAGGGATAAGGCCCGCGGCCATGTTCTCCACAACGCCCATACCGAAGTGCTCGTTCCACATGGCGTTGAGGCCAATCAGCGACGAGGACAGGATCTGGCGCACGGCGGTCCAAGGAGCGTTTTCAACGATGGTATAGTCGCCGTCGGTAAGACCCAGCGAGGTGGCCAGCTCGCGCAGCCCAGCGACGCGCTGTTTATCGTCGAGATTGCGCACGCTGCCAATGAAAATCAAATGGGGTTTTTTACCGTTGGTGGCCTTGCGGCCGCCATTGACGACCTTGGCAAACGCCTTGACCACCAGTTCGTGGCGCTTTTCGGGCCGGAACTGCGCCACATACACGAGAGCCGGCGTGCGTTTCTCGTCGCCGGTAATGGCCGCGAAATCCTGCACAGCAACGGGCGGGAACACGACCGAGATCTGCGAGCGCGGCCAGTTCTCCTTGAGATGCGTGGACGTCCATGTCGAGTTGGCAACAATCTCGGTCGCAAACGAGCCGGCGTACCGGTAGGCCACCAGCATCAGCCGCCAGTACAGTTGCTTGGGCGACCAGAAGCGGATCGACTGCAGCATATCCTTTTGCACAAACGGATAATGCACGTACGCGGCGATGGGGATGCGGCCAAACACCGACACGATAGGGTAACTGAACGGAAGGCCCATCGTGTCGACAAACACGTCGGGCATCAAATTGCCGATGGCCTCGTAGCCCAGCAGCATCATTCCGATGCTCTGTCCGAGCAAAGTGAGCAGCGGGAACGTAGCGGCCTCGACGAGATTGCGCTGCGACAGGAAGATCACCACAATGCGGTCCACTTCTTCCTGGGTGAAGGTGACGCCAAAACGGTCCTTGGCGTTCTCAATCAGCAAGGCAGGGGTCAGCTTTCCGGCACCCACATAAAGAGCAACAATATGATTGGGGTTGGCCAAGGCCTGCTTGACGGCGACCCACAAAACGCGCTCTCCACCTCCGCCGGCATTTGCGTTCGGATGGAAGAATCCCACAATGCGCTTGTCGGTCGGCTTGCCGAGCTTCGCCAAGTCGACGGTCGCGGCCTTCATTTCAGCCGCATTGCTGAAGAGCGCGGGCCGCGACGACGCCAGGATCAGCTGGCGACGCACCTGCGAGCCCTTGATGGACGCGGGAATCGGCACGCCGGTCTGCTTGCTGAGCTTGACGACGTTTTCCCAGCCGGCCGGCGGCGTACGCAGTTTGAACCGTAGAAACTTGATTGCGATCCAGGACGCCGCCACGATCGTGGCAATGAGCCCTCCGACCAAGGTTATGAGGTTCATTGTCGTGGATGACTGTGGGCGTGTGGTTTTGTCTGCGTCGCGTGGCACGTGATCGGCCCCGAAATTTCAGCCTGCGATTCACTTCGATTTCGTTTTCTTCTCTTTTCTTTCTTTTATTTTAACTCTCCAAAAGATCGACAGTAGACCCAATGACGAGTTTCTTTTCTTTTTCATAATTCGCCCTCCCCTTGTAGACTAGTGGGTGGCTTTTTTTCTTCTTTTTTAATAACTCTCCGAGCTGAAGCTGGTCGGTTTTCCGCCTCAAGGCGCCTCAAGGCGGTAGACTATAGTGCGTGGTGTATACCTCCGCCGTAAGGCGGCCCAGGGGGTGCAGGGGATTCCCCCGCGAACATCTCCCTAGAGACTCCACATTATAATAATTTAAACCAAAGACGGAAAATAAAAAATAAAAATAAACAGGGAAAGGCGTGCAAAAAGGAGAACAAAGCTCATGCCCAAGAGCAGATCTACGGTCAATGCCCCCGAAACGCAAACCTTAGGCTGCGTCTGGCTCGCAAAGTGCATGCCAAGGCCGGCCACGGCAGTCCAAGGTTTAGGTTCCCTCGAGCGTAATCTCCAAAAAATCATGGGATTGTCGTCGCTGGAATGCGAGATCGTTCTGGATGAACCGAACCGGTTATTTACGTCTGGAGATTTCATTAAAGGCGTCGCCCATCTGCGGCTCAAAAAAGATATGGCCATCAGCAGTTTGGTGATCGGCGTTCGATGCACGGTTTCGGCAATAGTGCCTGTCGGCCAGAACCAATGCGACTCGGAACACCGTCATTTGTACCAGCAAGTATCGCATCCGTTCCCCGATGCGGCACTGAGAGCAAACAGCCAGGGCACGGTGTTCACGCTTGCCGAAGGAACATACAGCTATCCATTCAGCTTTGTGCTTCCTTCCTCGGCCAATCTCCCCCAGACTTACGAGCGGCTCGAGAGCGGAGGCTCGGGCGTGTTTTGGTACGTCAAGGCAAAGATCCGTCGGCCGGGGAAACTGTCGTCGGCCCCGCGAGCCCGGGTCCGGTTCGACTTTTCGCCGGCACTGAGCACGATTGCCGATCCTGGCGACCGCAAAACCGACGAGAACTTCATTGTGTACCAAGCATTAAAAGACGACGTCAAGTCCAACATTGTGTCGCGGTTGAGTCAACGGGGCCGGTTCCCTATCAAGGTCGATAGTCGCATTACTTTCCCTACTGAAGGGATCCATCAGGCACCGATTCCAAGCGGTTTGGGCTTCGAGCTAGAGAGCGACCATCCGGGCCATGTTGTTGTTAAAAAGATTACTATTTATCTCGAGGAGTTTGCGAGACTCTATACACGAAGAAGACGGCATCGCAGTGGAGTGGTGATGGACAAACACCATGTTGCAAGCATCGACACCAACACGGTGCTGGGCAAAGTGACGAACTTCGACGAGCTGGTCTCGAATGTGCAAATAACGATGCCGATTGCAGGAACAATCGACCAGCCCAATATCAGCGTCACTTATCAGGTTGTTTTTGAGATTTCCCTGGCGACCAAATCAAGCCCCAACAAACGCAAATCCTTCTTCATCAAGGCCCCAATAGGCGTACATTCTCGCCAAGCAACGATTCTGCCCGCCTACGGCTCTTTGACGCCTCTTACAAGCGCGTCGCCGCCGCAACCCGAGCCGTCTCTGGCGCCTCCTTCTGACCTGCCGCCGCCTATAGACGCTGCCTTCTCTTCTCCCGCGATCGTAGTCCCCGAGCCGCCCGAGTATACCCCGAACTGCTAGCGCTCATCATACATTGCATTTCTTCTACTTGAGATCCTTTAACCTCTCAGCTGAAGCTTCGCGGTTTCATTCTGCTACAGAAACCGGGGTGATTTGGCTCCGAGATATACTGTAGTTGACTTTTTTTCATTTCATTATCTTGCGTTTCCGCCTCTCACTCGATCATAAGTATTTTTTTATAACTCTCCGAGCTAAAGCTCGTCGGTTGTTCGCCCCAAGGCGGTAGACTATAGGGCGTGGTATGCACTTCCGCCGTAAGGCGGCCCAGGGGGTGCGGGGGAATCGCCAGAAAACCGATCTGTAACTAGAGCAGTCGGCCAAAGAAGAAACTATAGGCAATTGACTACTTTAGCAACACGTCGAGCGAAGGTAGTATCAGCAAGAGCTGGTGAAGCACTTCTTGGGTTGAGCTGCGAAAAGTGTGGAGAAAGGGCAGCAGCTGTGATGAGACGAATATATATGCGCAATTAAGCTATTTCTCTAAGGAGGCCAGGCGAGCGGAAGGCTACTCGCGCTCCAGCAGCTCGATGAGCTCGGCCAGCGGCCCGTACTCTGCCTTGTCGACGAGAGAAAACTGGTTGCAAAACAGCACGTAGTGCTTGAGGCTGGTATTGAGATGCGGCTGCAGGCCCAGCTCGGAGATCTGCTCGAAATGGTGGCAGTAGATGTGAGCGTAGACGCGGAACAGGCGCTTGAGGATGGTTTTGAAGGCCGGCAGCGCGGCCGGCGAGAACTCGCGGCCCAAGGCGACGGGGAAATAGTCGGGATCGTCTAGATGCCGCTGCACATAGGCCATCAGAAGCTCAATGTACTGCGGAGCCGACACTTTGGTGGGCTTTTTGTAGGCGGCCGAACCGGCGTCCTGCCAAAGGTACTCGTACTCCTCTGTGGCCATCATCTTGGGGCAAGTTTGCGGCGAGCACAGCTTTGTGATTGTGCTGTAGAGCATATTGATTTGGTTGAAGAAGTCCACGACGTGCACGGCAATCCATTCCTCCTGTCTCTCGCCGGGCGGCAGTTTGACGGCCTCGCGCAGCGCGTCCGAGCCCAGCGTGGCCTGCGCATACTCGCGCAGCGCGCTGGCCTGTTTTGGCGCGGAATTCTTGGGCCGGAACGTGCGCAACGTGCGGCCGTTGAGTGTTTGCAGAAACGACATTCGGGGCGGTCACTAACCCTGGCTCAGCTCAGGGGCTTGTTTACATGCCGTGCGGCTGACTCCCTGGCCCTCCATGGCCCTCGCACGGCTGACCCCGCTGGTTCATTTTCTTTTCTTTTTATCGTTCTTTCACTCAATTGAGGGGTTTTCTTATCTCCGAGCTATATAAACATAAAAGCGTTCTACGGGGTATATTTCGCGTTTGCCCCGCACCCGTGGGGCGCCTCGCGGTGGAACATATCCGCTATACCGCCTTGAGATGCAGGCTTTAGTCTGGAAATTAAAAATAAATAAAATAGAAAATAGTCTCATCTAGAGTCCATCACCATAAGGCGGATAACTGACAAGCGAAGCTCGAAAGTTAAGTACATACCAATTGAGTCTACTGGTGCTAGGAGAGCTAAAACAAATGTACCCCAGTTTAGCGCGAACCCTACGGCACCTGCCTTTCCAAGAATAGGACCCAAGAATAGGACCCAAGATAGACCCAGAATAGACCCAAGAATAGACTAAGAATAGACCCAGAATAGACCCAGAATAGACCCAAGAATAGACTAATAGACCCAAGAAGGTCCCTATGTAGATGGAGTTGTCTATTGACTTAATTGAGCTACTTATGTCCTGCTCGAGGTGCTCGAGCTGAGTGGCTACGTACGCTATTTGAGCTTGGCGAGGATCTCCGCATCGCTGGGCTCGACCTGAATGCTGCCGTCCGGAAACACAATCACCGGGATATTGGTGCGGCCGCTGATCTCGCGAGCCGTGTGTGTCTCCTCCGGGTACTCTACAAGATCAATGTATTTGTAGGGCGTGCCAGTTTTCTCGAAAACGGCCTTGGCCCGGCGGCAATCGCCGCACCAATCGGCTCCATAAACAACAATGCCTGCCATCTTCACTGTTGTCAATTCTAAGGGGGGGGGGGCTTGGTGGAGGGTTGTGGGTGGTATGCCTTAGCTGGGAAGGGAGGGCCGGGGGGTTAATGTTTGGGTTTGTGGTTCCGCATGGTTAGGGGATATTGGCTCGCACGAGCCATCGTCTTTTCACGTGATGGAGCACGACTCGAGTTGGTCGCGCAAAGCCAAAGACGTTTTCGCGGGCTTCGTCGGTGGTGCCGTGCAGGTCCTGGTTGGCCAGCCCTTTGATCTCGTCAAGGTGCGAATGCAGACGGGCCAATACAATTCAGTGCTGGACACCGTCAAGCAGACCTTGGCCAAAGAAGGGCCCGTTGCGTTCTACAAGGGAACGACAGCCCCATTGGTGGGTGTAGGAGCATGTGTTTCGCTTCAGTTCTACGCTTTCCATGAAACAAAGCGCCAGATCGCTGCGAAAACAGGCAAGCATCTCACGCTGCCGCAATATTATGTTGCCGGTGCGGTTGCCGGTCTAGCAAACACCGTCATTACGGCTCCAGTCGAGCATGTCCGTATTGTGATGCAGACGCAGACCAACAATGCGTACCATGGGCCCTTTGATGCCGCCAAAAAGATCCTCAAAACCCACGGCTTGCCCGCCCTATACAGAGGTTTCACCGTTACCGCGCTGCGCGAGATCCAGGCCTACGGAACCTGGTTCGTGACGTTCGAGTACCTGATCTCTACGCAGACTCGCCAGGGAATCGCTCGTCAAGACATTCCTACTTGGAAGCTCATGGTGTTTGGTGCCCTGGCCGGTGAAGCGCTGTGGCTGGCCTCGTACCCGCTGGATGTGATCAAATCGCAGGTCCAGGGCGACGGCTTTGGCCCTCAGGCCCGCTATAAAAGTGCCATTGACGCGGCCAAGCAGACGTGGGCCCATCATGGCTGGCGAGGTTTCTGGACGGGCCTGACGCCTACACTGCTTCGTGCTCTGCCGGCGTCTGCCTGCACATTTGCTTCCGTCGAGCTGACCCTGCGGGCTCTCGGCTGAGCCTCCCATTGCTCTGCTCCACTGCACAGCTTTTAAGTACATGTTTATCGTTAGCCATTTTTGACGTCTTTTTTGTTTTCTTTTTTATAACCCTCCGAGCTAAAGCTCGTCGGTTTTCCGCCTAACGGCGGTAGGCTCTAGTGGGTAGGTGTTCTTTTCTTGTTTTTAACTCTCCGAGCTAAAGCACGTCGGTATTCCGCCTAACGGAGGTAGACTACACGACAGTACATTGGCCGTATATGAGGAGAGCCTGTTGGAAACTTCTCACTTCAACCTGCAACTATCTAAATATGGTCTACACAAACAGCAGAAACTTTTTAATTATTTTATGGACCCAGTTGCTGGTGGAAAGCAAAGTACTTATTTTAGCGCAGCCGCTCATGAGGTCCCTCACATTGACGGAACACGGCTTCAGCGCCGAGAGTCATAAAATGACTAGAGTCTACCGCCGCAAGGCGGAAAACCGAGGAGCGTTAGCTCCGAGAGTTAAAGAAAGAAAAAAGAAAGAAGCCAACCAAGGCGGAACCGACTCGGAGACTTGAAAAATAAAAAAGAGAGAGTGCTAGGAAGTGTCAGACGCCCCGTAGGCGCCGCCGCCCGGCGTGCGGATGACGATGTGGTCGCCCGGGCTGAGGTTGACTGTGTTTTTGCCGCCAAGGTTGACCTCGTTGCCGCCGACGCGGATGGTGTTGATGCCGCGCGCGCCAGGGAGGCCGCCGGCAAGGCCGTAGGGTGCGAGCGCGCGGCGTTCCGAGAGAATCGACGCCTGAACGGGGTGCCTGAACTCGAGGTCGCGCACGACGCCGTCGCCGCCGTTGTGCTTGCCATGGCCGCCCGAACCCTTGCGGATGGAGAACTCGTGGAGAATCACGGGGTAGCGCTTTTCCAGGATCTCGGGGTCTGTGGCGCGCGTGTTGGTCATGTGCACCTGTACGCCGCTCTGGCCTGCCCAAGTAGGGCCCGCGCCTGCGCCGCCGGCGATGGTTTCATAGTAACCAAAGCCCGAGGCGACTTTGCCGTTTGCGTCGCGCTGGCCGCCGAAACCAAACGTGAGGTTGTTACAGGTTCCCTGCGAGCCCGCGAGGGCCTTGAAGGCATGGAAAACCACGTCGGTGATGCGCTGCGACGTCTCCACATTACCGCCGATTGTCGCTGCGTCGGGCCGCGGCGCCAACAGCGAGCCGTCGGGGATACGGATAGTTAGCGGGTTCAGACAACCTTGGTTGAGCGGGATGGAGTCGCTGATCATCGTTCGTAGGCAGTAGAGAATCGCCGAATAGGTGATGGCTTTCGGGGCGTTGAGATTGCCGTAGATTTGAGGGCCTGTGCCTGTGAAATCGAAGGTCGCAGAGCCTGTTTCTCCATTTAGTTCAATAGCCAGCTCTATCGGCGAGCCATCGTCGAGATACTCTACAGCGTGCAGGTGCGTGCCGTACTGCTTGGCGATGCCCTTGAGCAGCTCGCGCACGCTCTGCTCGGCATTCTCTTGAATGCCCTTCATGTACAGCTGAACAACTGGCAACGTATAGTCTTTAGCGAGCGCTTTGAGCAGCGCAATGCCCTTGTTATTGGCGGCGATCTGCGCCTTGAGGTCGGAGATCGAGTCGCTGAGACTACGCGAGCCCGAGCAGCCCGGGAACTGGGCTGGATCGTCGTAAAGAAGCTTGACAATGCCGTCGTAGTCAAACCTCCCCGCACTAACTACCTTAAAGCCTTCAATAGTCGCACCTTCTTCCCACAGGTACTTTGAGAACGGCGGCATGGAGCCAGCCGCTATGCCGCCAATGTCGGAGTGGTGGCCGCGCGACGCCGTCCAAAAGATAATCTCGTCGCCGGAGAAAACAGGCGTAATGACGGTGATATCCGGCAGATGCGAGCCGCCGTAGGCAGGATGGTTGGCTACTAGCACGTCGCCGTCGCGCAGCTGGCCAGCCCATTTCTGCTGCTGATAAGCAACTGCCGACGACATGGAGCCCAAATGCACGGGAATGTGCGGCGCGTTGGCCACAAGGCCGCCCTCGGGACTGAAAATGGCGCAGCTGAAGTCGAGCCGCTCCTTGATGTTGGTGGAGATCGACGTTTTCTGCAGCGTCTGACCCATCTGCTCGGCAATGCTCATAAACCGGTGGCCAAACACCGATAGCTGGATCGGGTCCACGACCTGTGTGCTCAGATGCTCTGCCGCGGTGCCGGCAACGTGCAGAATCACGTGGTGCGGGCACACGGTTGCCGTCGCGCCCGGCGGAATCACCAGCGTCTGCGTGTCGTCCAGCACCATGGCCGGGCCTTGGACTTGTGAGCCAGACGGCAGATCGTCGAGTTTGTAGAGCCCAGCATCATGCCACTCGTCAAAGTACATTCGCTGTGAAGCGACCGGAGGTGGAGAAGAAAGCGAGGAAGGGATTTGCGGGAGCAGACCAGAGGCGGCGACGGGCCGCGTGACTGCCCGCACGCGAATATCGCCCACCAGAATGTCGCGTTCAAGCGTGAACCCAAACTCCTGTTTGTGTAGAGCCACGAAATCGTCGGCAAACGACGACGTCGCGCTTTGCTTCACCATTATATACGTTTCTGAGCCCTTGTAGCGCAGGTTCAGGTACCGCTCAACGGTGATGTTGGTGTACCCCTGGTCTTTCAAAGTACTTTGAGCTTCTTTTGAGATCTCGTCGAGACGTTTATGGAGCCCCGCGAGCTCCTGGTCGCTAAGTTTCAGCGACTCGGGCCGCTGCTGCTCGGCCACCACGTCGGCCAACGCCATGCCGAACGCCGACAGAATCGACGAGTTGCGGTGGATAATCACCTTGCCGATCCCGAGATTCAGGGCCACCGCGTGCGCATGCTGGCCGCCGGCGCCGCCAAAGCTGGCCAGGTTGTGGCCGCGCGTGGCATAGCCTTTACCCTCCGTCAAGGCGCGAATCGGCCTGCACATTGTCTCGTTGGCCACGGTCAGAAAGCCCGAAGCGACCTGCTCGGGAGTTAGAGTGGTCTTTCCGGGCCGGTCGGCGTTGATTTCGTCCGTCAGGGCTTGGAACTTGCGCTCCACAATGTCGCGGTCCAGCGGCTCGTCCTCGTTCGGACCGAAGATATGCGGGAACGATTTGATATCGATGCGCCCAAGAAACAAGTTTGCATCTGTTACGGTTAGCGGGCCGCCCTTGCGGTAACATGCCGGTCCCGGGTGTGCGGACGCCGACTCGGGTCCCACGACAAACAGGCCCTTTTTCCAAAACAGAATCGAGCCGCCGCCCGCAGCGACGGTCTGGATATCCAGCTGGGGGGCCTGAATAGTTACCTGTGCCGTTGTTGTTTCGAAAACATGCTCGAGATGGCCGTTGTACCGGCTCACATCCGTGGACGTGCCGCCCATATCGAAGCCCAGGCAAGGCGTGCCGTCGAACGACGTGCGCGAGTAGCCCACAACCCCACCCGCGGGGCCCGAAAGAATCGCGCGGAGCCCGCTGAACTGGCTCCAGCTCGTCAGACCGCCGTCGCTCTGCATAAACAGCAGTTTATGGCCCACTTCTTCGAGGCCGCCTTTGAAGCCCTCGCCGATCGTCGCAATGTACCGCGCCGTGATGGGCGAAAGGTACGCATCTGCGGTAGCCGAGTTGGCGCGGCTGACCAGCTTGATCATGGGCTGCAGCTGCGACGACACGCTGATATCGGTAAACCCGAGCTCTTTGGCCAGCTCCGCGACTTGCTGCTCGTGGTCGGGGAACGTGTAGGAATGCATCAGCGAGATAGCCAACGAGCGCACCCCCGACGCAAGGATAGTCTTTAGCTGCTGTTTAACGGCCTGCACATCCAATGGCTTGAGAATCCGCACCGCTTCGCCCGACACTCCTTTGCGGATCTGAGGGTCGGTCCAGTCTACAGCCTTGGGGGCCGGGTCTTCACTAAACTGCTCAATTGTCACCCTCTCGTCAATTTCATATACTTGCTCATACAGGCTCTTGAGTTTCTGGACCTGCAGATCAAAGATATCGGGGCGAGCCTGTTGGCCAATTGTGAGGATGTCGCCGAAACCTTTGATCACAAGAAAGGCTACTCGGTCACCTTTACGTTCTAAAAGCGCATTGGTGGCTACAGTAGTGCCCATGCGGATGCTTTCGACCGCACTGAGATCGAGCTTCTCGCTACGTGGAATAGGCTTTCCCAGGGCCTTTTCCAGCACCCGCCGAATGCCTTCGGTAGGTGCGTCTTTATAGTTGGAAGGGTCTACCGAAAGCAGCTTGAACACATACTCCTTATCGCCGTGCTGCGCATACACGTCCGTGAAAGTTCCGCCTCTGTCGATCGCGATGTTCATCTCAGGTCTGGCTGATGCAGCAGCCGCGCCCAATGACGACATCCCGCGTCTCCCCGCGGAGCTCCAGCTCAACTACCAGAAACAACTACACTTTAGCTCCTGGCTTTATCTCTTATAGCAGTAGGCTCATTTATACGTATTTTCTTTTTGCTGTAACTCGCCAAGCTAAAGCTTGTCCGGTTTGTCGCCTTAAGGCGGTGGTCTTTAGACCGCTGTGTGAACATCCGCCGTAAGGCGGCCCGGGGGTGCGGGGGAACCCCCCGCGAAATGTCTGCGGCGGTTAAGAAGGAGAGTTAATAAAATAGAAAAGCAAATGCTACGATACTACGCGGTGACGCCGGCAGCCGTCTCTGCCGAGACGTCGACGAAGCTGAGGGCGGTCTCGTCGTCGACAGGCAGGATGGTGGAGGCGCCCTTTTCGAACGACACGCCGAAACACTCGTCGGCGACTTTCACGAGTTCGGGCCGGAACGTCGTGCAGATGAACTGCGCGTCCGCGGCCGCGCCGCGCACCATCTTGGCGACCGACTGGCGGTAGGCAGGGTCCAGGTTCGCGTCGATCTCGTCGAAGATGTAGAACGGCACGGGATCGCAGGCCTGGATGGCGAAGATGAGGGCCAGCGCACACAGCGTCTTCTGGCCGCCGCTCAGCCGCTCGACGCGACCCTCGCCGCGACCCAAACTGGTGCGGATCGACACGCCCGTGTAGGGCAGCCCCGCGACCTGCTCGATCTCATCGCGCGGCTTCTGCATCACCAGCTGGCCGCTGTGGCCCGACAAATCGCGGATAATCTTCTCGAACGCCTTGGCCACGCCCTTGAAGGTGCGCAGCACGGCGCGCTCTTTCTGGTCGTCCAGCTGCTGGATCAGCGACCGCAGCGCCACGACGTCCTCCTTGAGGTCCGCCTGCCGCGTCCGCAGCTGCTCCAGCTGCCGTGTGTAGGTCTGGTGCTGCTCGATGGAGCGGCGGTTGACGTTGTCGAAGCTGTTGAGCTCGTCGTTGACCTCGGCCAGCTGCTGGCCCAGCTCGTCGATAGTGGAACTGGCCAGCTTGCTGAACGACTGTGCGGAAATCTGGCCCAAAACAGACCGTTTGGCCAGGTTGTCCTTTTGCAGCGCCTCTAAACCTTGCCGCTTGAGCGAGCTGCGCTCCGTGTGGCGGTCATGGCGCACGAGTGTACGCGCGGCAGTCTCGCGAGAGGTCCCTGCCTGCGCGGCATGCTCGACGGCCGCAGAGCGGTCTTTGTCGGCGTGCTCGACGGCCAGCGAGAGCTCGTCTACAGCTTTTTTAAGCTCCTTAATACCGGCCTGGATCTTGGCCAGCCGCTGCTCATCGGGAGACGCGTTCTGCTGCGCCTGCAGGCTCGCGGCCGCTGCATTGGCGCGCGTACGGGCCCGCGACAGCGCCGTCTCGGCCTCGGCATACTCTTGCTCGGCCCGCACGAGCTCGACACTGGCGGTCTCTTCCAAGGGCGTGATTTCCTTGATGGCGGCCATCGTCTGCTGCAGCTCGACATGCTCTTGCGAGCTGAGCGTAGCAATGAAGTCGGTCTCGAGGTCGGCGCGATGGTCTTGAATCTGCTTTTCCAGAGCCTCAAGTGCCGCTTTCTGGCGAACAAGATCCTGCTCTTTGGCGGTTTTGGCCTCGCCTGCCTCATAGACCAACGAACTAAGCTCATTAAACTCCCGCCGCGCGCTCTCGAGAGTAGCCCGCGCCCGTTCAAGCGCAACGCTGGCGCTATTCACCGCATTGTGCTTGGCCGTGACCTGGTTATGAAGCTGCTCGATATCGCTGGCCAGAGTCTCCAAATCCAGACTGTTCTGCTCGCGCTTGAGCTGCGCTTCATGAGCACGCTTGATCGCAGAAAGCACCATCGCAGCTTTGGCACTGGCTTTGCCAGCACTGCCGCCGCCTCGAACGGTGCCGTTAGCATTCACTTGGTCACCGTTCAACGTAATGCCCACCGCATTGTACTTGGTAGCACACACTTTGGCATTGTTGAGATCCGGGCAAACGACTACTTTACCATACAGCATGTTGACCACCGGCTGGAACTGCTCCTCGGTCTCGATATGGTCCAGCAACCGCGTGCCTTCCATCGACCGCAGCGGCATCTCACGACGAGTGGAGCTGGAACTGTTTTTGATCTGCTCAAGCGGGATAAACGCACACGTGCCTGCTTTTCGGGCCACCAGTTCCTGCACGATCTGCTGCGAGGTGTCCAAGTCGTCTACAACACAGTAGAACAGCAGATGTGAGCCGAAGCTCTCTACGGCTCTCACAAACGGTTTATCGACGGTAATCAGCTCGGAAACCTGGCCATAGAACTTGTCCTGCAGGCCAAGATCCTTGACGATCTGGCGCGTGGCCGCTGCACCGCGCAGCACGTCGGCCGGTACGACGGCGTCCAGGGCCGTATTGGCGAGGTCGATTTCCTTGGCAAGCGACGTGTCGAGAATCGTCGCCTTTTTGTGTTTGAGCTGCGCGCGATTGCGCTCGTTCTCGGTGGTGTCGAGCTCGCCCCGCGCCTGCTCGTACTGTTTGGCAAACGAGCTCACGCTGGCCGCAAAGCCGGCGACGTCGCCGTTGGCAGCTTTGATTTTGGCCTCGGCGGTCGCGGAGCGCGTTGTGGCCGCGTCGAGAGCCGCACCAGTGCTGGCAATCGCGGCCGTCTTGGCCTTCCGGTCCTCCTCGAGCTCGCTGATCTGGCTCTGCAGCCACTCATTGCGCTCTTCGGCAGTCGTGAAGGCAGCCTGTCGGCCCCGCTTGAGCTGCAACGCACGGGTGCGGCTCTGCGCAGCGGTCAATTTCTCCTGCAGAGGCGTGACGCGGTCTTGGGCACTCTGTAGAGCCTTCTTGAGCTGCTGGGCTCTAGCCTCCAATTCCTCGACGTTATCGTCGGTGTCGACTTCCATCTGCTGAGGAGCCACGTCGAGAGACGCTTCGATGGCCGCGGCGTCCATCTTTAGGGTATGCAGCCGCTGTTCGGCATCTTTATGGTCGGCCTCCGCCACTGCCAGCTCGTGCTCGGTCTTTGCGAGGTCGGTTTGGGCGGTTTCGGTGGCGGTTTCGGCAGCATCGACGGCTTCACACAGCTCGTCGCGTTCCTCGGAACGGTCTTTGCGTTCTTTGAGGTCTTGCTGCAGCAGCGCGTCGAGACGGTCGGCTTCTCTTGTGAGCAGTTCGTACTCAAGCGCCCGTTTGCGGTCGCTGGCGTCAATAAAGGCCTCCAGATCCTCCATCTCGGACTCCAGCTCCTGCAGCCGCGTGTCGATATGCTCGAGCTTGTCGGTAGTCAGGCCTAACTTCGAGTCGGACTCGTGCAGAAGCTTGAGCGACTGCTCGCGCTTGACGTCGTAGATGCTGGCTCCCGAGACCGACAATAACAGCTCCAGTCGTTCCTGGTCGGTGGCATTGGTGAGGGTTGTGACCTTGCCCTGCGGAACAATGTAGAACGGATTGGCTCTGTTGAACCCCGCGCTTTCGAAATGGTTCTGGATCTCTTCCTTGGAGACCTGTTTCCCGTCGAAAATGTACTCGTCGCGGCGGGCCGTCACCGTTCGACGCACAACAACAACATCGCCGCAGGTGGGGAACCGTCTCTGCGTGTTGTCGAAAACCACCTCGACGTAGGCTTGCAGCGTTGTGGAGCCGCCGCCGGAATAAATAAGACCCTGCCGGTCGGGCTGCGACAGGGTCGCGTAGAGATCGCCCAGCAGAAAGCGGATTGCCGAGAAGAAATTGGATTTTCCCGAGCCGTTACGACCCACAATCACATTCAGGCCGGGCGAGATCTCCTGCAGCGACGTCTTGTGTCGGTACGAGGTGAACCCTGAGAATGTTATTGATTTGATGAACATGACAAAAACCTACGCGACGCGATCTCAATTAACCTGCATATAGGGTAGGGCAGGCCCACCCGCCGTCAGAGGGTCCGTTTATCTTGATGGAGGTCGTACTAGCGAGAACTTTTATTCTGTTTTTTGCCTCGCCGAGCTGAACCTCAATGGACGCGGGGTATTTCGCGGAGGAATCCCCCGCACCCCCTGGGCCGCCGAAAGGCGGAGGTTTTAATATCAGGCATTCGCTGTAAGCCGGAAAACCGACGAGCTTTTTTGGAGAATTAAATAAAATAAAATAAAACAGAGCTTTAGAGGGGCGGTTGTCCCGCGAGGGAATCCCCCGCACCCCCTGGGCCGCCTTCGGCGGAGGTTTTAATATCAGGCATTCGCTGTAAGCCGGAAAAACCGACGAGCTTTAGCTCAGAGAGTTATAAAAAAAAGAAAAACATTACCCAGTCTACCGCAGAAAGGCAGCACTTTAGCTCGAAGAATTATAAAAAGAAAGAATCCCAGGATCTAAACGAAAAAGAAAGAATGCCCTGCGGACATACTGAAATATACTATAAACCAGTGAACAAGGGATCTCGATATGCTTGCAGATCTGCGAGGGCAGGGTGCGATTTAGAGATTCTCCGAATCTCCGATCCCCTTTCCCTATACGATCGTGGATGTTTGCTACTTTCATTAAAAATCGCTATCTCTTGTTGATCTTCCCCACGTTGGGTGGCCGGCCGTTGAGGTGCCGTTGGGGGCTGACTGGACTCCCAAGCCGGCCCCATGTGAGCAGAGGGTGGGACCGGGCGGCGGGGAGACTTAGTTGAGTAGGGTAAGGGGCGCCGGTGGGACGTAGAGGGCCAAGAACCCTCTCTTTCTTGTTCTGTACACACTACACACATGTCTGCTAAATCGATTCGTGAGGCCGACGGCAAGGCTCTGCTGTCTTATTTCCTGCCCAAGTCGCCTGTCTACTCGGAGGCCGAGCCCAGCACTCTTTTTCAGCAGGGTCTGCCCAAGCTGGCGTCGTTGACGTTTGCCAGCTCCGATCCCGCTGCTGTCGACGAGGTCCTGGCGACCGCCGAGAAGGAGTACCCCTGGCTGCTGGAGAGCGGCGCGCGGTTTGTGGCCAAGCCCGACCAATTGATCAAGCGCCGCGGCAAGTCGGGGCTGCTTGCCTTGAACAAGACCTGGCCCGAGGCTAAGCAGTGGGTCAAGGAGCGGGCCGGCAAGGCCCAGCAGGTCGAGCATGTTACTGGTAACCTGCGCACGTTCCTTGTTGAGCCGTTTGTGCCCCATGAGCAGAAGCACGAGTACTACATCAACATCCACAGCGTGCGTGAGGGCGACTGGATTCTGTTTTACCACGAGGGTGGTGTGGATGTGGGTGACGTGGACGCCAAGGCCTCCAAGATCCTGATTCCCGTGGATATCGAGACCGAGTACCCCTCGAACGCCACCATTGCCAAGGAGCTGTTCTCGCACGTTCCCCAGGACCAGGTTTCTGTTCTGCTCGACTTTGTCAACCGCCTGTATGCCGTGTACGTTGACCTGCAGTTCACCTACCTCGAGATCAACCCGTTGGTGGTCATCCCCACCGCCGATGGCGCCGAGGTGCACTACCTTGATTTGGCCGGCAAGCTCGACCAGACTGCCGAGTTTGAGTGCGGCCCCAAGTGGGCCGTGGCCCGTGCGCCGGCCAACCTGGGCCGCCAGGTGCTCAACGCCGCGCAGACCATCGACAACGGCCCGCCCATGGAGTTCCCCGCTCCGTTCGGCCGCGAGATGACGCCCGAGGAGGCCTACATTGCCGAGCTGGACTCCAAGACGGGCGCGTCGCTCAAGCTGACCGTGCTCAACGCCCAGGGCCGCATCTGGACGCTGGTGGCCGGCGGCGGCGCGTCGGTCGTGTATGCCGACGCCATTGCCTCGGCCGGCTTTGCCAGCGAGCTCGCAAACTACGGCGAGTACTCGGGCGCGCCCAACGAGGTGCAGACCTACGAGTACGCCAAGACCGTGTTTGACCTGATGACCCGCGGCCAGCCCGTTGCGGACGGCAAGATCCTGTTTATTGGCGGCGGCATTGCCAACTTCACCCAGGTCGGCAGCACCTTCAAGGGCATCATCCGCGCCCTGCGCGACTTCCAGAAGCTCTTCAAGGAGCACAAGGTCCGCATCTACGTGCGCCGCGGCGGCCCCAACTGGCAGGAGGGTCTGCGCCTCATCAAGAACGCCGGTGAGGAGCTCGATCTGCCCATGGAGGTCTACGGCCCCGACATGCACGTGTCGGGCATCGTTCCTCTGGCCCTGCTGCCCAAGAAGGCCGACGCCAAGAAGTAAGCAGCTTTCTAGTCCCCACCGGTTCAAGAAGCGTTCTATATAGTGTATCTAATACTAGCGGCTGCTCCTTCCTCTGCTCTGTAGCTCTGCTCTGTCTTTTACGGGCTTTCAAGGGCCTTGCACCTTTATGTGCATGCCAAGTGGACCATGCACTGCCGGTTGCCTCGGCGCACGCGTGTATTCGCTAGTTTGGCTGCAGTGCTCTCTTTTTCATAAAAGTTGAACAATGCAGCCGAGTATTTGCGGGGGAGTCCCCGCACCCCCTGGGCCGCCTAAAGGCGGATCTTCATGTGCACTAGAGACTACCGCCTTGAGGCGGAAAACCGACAAGCTTTAGCTCGGAGAGTTATTAAAAAAGAATATATTTGCAGGTGTTCCCCCACTCCCTGAGACGACTTCAGTGCATGCTCACCCTACAGACTACCAAAGGCAGCCAGAGCCCCTTGGCGGAAATTAGTTATGAAAATGGCCACCGAAGTACGGACGAAAGGATCCCCGAAACACTGAAGGCATGCGAGGTGTTTAATGCAATTGCGCTTCAAACGCACCCCTAGAGATAGATAAAGCAAAGTTTAAACGTATAGAAGCGAGAGACGGCCCCTGCATATCAGGGTAGATGAAATATGTCTGGCGAGCGAGCCAAGATGACATCAGCCATGAGCGACTACGACTCGTCCGGAGCGAGCGACTCGCATTCAGACTCGGCCAATTCGGGTTCTTCGGACGGCGAGTCTGCCGCTTCGCGTAGACAGCGCCGTCTGAGGGCCAGCTCGCGGCTGCGGGCCAGCCGCGCGTCACGGGCCGGCCGGTTCACGGGCACGTACGAGCTGCCGCAGCCGCCGGCCAAAATGCGTATTGTCGACGATAGCGAGGCCAGCGACTTTGCAAGCGACGACGAATCGGATCTTGTGGAGATCGAGGACGAGGAGGAAGACGTCAAGGTGGCCCGCAAGCCGCGGTCTACACCGCAAAAGACGCGGCGACGTAAGGTCGGATCCACGCTTCCTCTCGCACGCGTTCCCGAGGATGTGCCGTGGAAAGCGCCGCAGTTGAAGATTGAAAAGGACGAGCCGATTGTTGAGAACGCGTCGGGCGTGGCTTTTGTTGTTATTTTCACAAACACGTTTGCCGATCTCTTTGCCGATCTGCCGCCGCTGGGCCCCCAGGATATCGAGGAGGGTCTGTTTAACGGCGGCGACGTGATCGAGCAGCTGTTTCTGCGGCTGCTGGGGCTCGTCTTGAACCGCAAGAAGGAGATCGAGCAGGGCCGCTACGCGTCAGCGTTATCGGAGCTTCATGCGCTGATTCCGTTGCTAGGCGCGCCGGCATGTTTCCCTGCGATTGCATGGAAATCAAAGACGGCCTTTGAAGAGCTGGAATGGCGCGAGAAGCTCGGCTTTCTGCAGGCGTTGGTGTTTTGGGCGCTGGCCAACTCGCAGCGCGTGCGCGCCTATCTTCCTTATTTAGACGATGATGCGTTCTCGCCCTGGCTCGGAAGCGACAACGAAAGCTGCCGCTACTATCTTGTGCAGGGGCTTGCCAATGCCAAAGAGCTGCCGAGCCGTTTCCGCCTTTATAAGGAAACGAACCGGCTTTTGGCCTACGTCTCGTGGCAGAGCATTGCCGCGTCGGCCGACGAGGTCGCCGTGGTGGCCCAACAATTAGAATCGCAGGGCTCGGCCGCGGGCAAACTGGGCCGCACGCTTGTGGATCTCGTGCCGGAGCTGACTGCGGTCGAAGAGAAGTTCCGCCGCGAGCTGCGGCGGCAGCACCGCCGCGATATTCTGGGCTTCGACCGCCCGCGCAGCGACTTTGAGAGCTCGCGCCGCACGCGCCGCAGCGGCCGCGTCGACTACTCGATGCGCTCGTACGACACGCAGCTGGACGAGGCCATCGGCGTGCTGTCGCGGCCCAAGCGCGACGCCGCGCAGAGCCAGTACCGGCACAGTAGCTACGAGATGTCGCCGGAGCCGGGGCCGCGGCTGTCGCTGCGGCAACAGCGCATCCAGCGGCAGCTGGATGAGGAGCGCGAGGCTGCGGAGGTTGCGGAGGCCGCCGCTGAAGCCGACCCCGACGCGGCAGAAACAGCCGACGGTGGCGAGGCCGCCGTGCCCGACGCTGACGCTGCCAATCATGCCACTGCCGATGACGTCGCCGAACCCAGCAGCCTACCTTCACAACCAACTACTGCTCCTACCACTACTGCCACAGCTCCAGTAACCACAGCTCCAGTAGCCACTGAGTCTGCCACTGGGCCTACACCTACTTCTGCACCTACCTCTACACCTACCTCTGCGCCTACCTCTGCGCCTACCTCTGAGCCTGCCTCTGCACCCACCCCTCAGACAGCTACTGTACAGACAGCCGTCTCAGGCCCCACTGCTGCCGCTCCTGCCTCAGCTACCCCAGCTGCCCCACAGGCTCCTGCCTCTAGCTCCCCCGCTTCGCAGGGGCTTGGACCGCAGGGCCTTAAAAGAAGCAGCCTCGCCAGCATCCTCAACGACAAAGAACCAACCCCTCCCCCGCCTGCCATCGCCGACCCCGTCGACCGCGCCGAGGCCGAAAAAGCAGCGTCCCGCGCCGCAGAAACTGCAAAGTCAAAACTAGAGGCCCGCATGCCGCGCATCTCGCCCCAAATCAACCCGCCCGCGCTCTCGCCCCAAAGCCCGATGCAGTACCCGGGCCAGTTCTGGGCGCCAGGGTACTACCCTCAAGGCGTCCCAGGCGTCCAGGGAGTCCCGGGCGTTCCGGGCGTCCAAGGAGTCCCCCAAGGCGTGCCTCCACAGGCGTTCCCGGGTATTCCCGGACAGCCCCCGCAAATGGGCATGTCCGGACAGTACCAGGGCCAGCCCGCGCCGGGCTATTATTACCCCGGACAGGTTGTCGGGGCGGGTCCTCCAGGCTCCCGGCCGGTCCCGGGTGTTCACGGCCAGCCTGTCCACGTCCCGAACGGTCCCGGAGGCGCACCGGGTGTTCCCGGCCAGCCCACGCAGGCCCCGCAACCACCCGGACATCATGTCCCCGGTCCTGGCTCGCAAGGCCCTATCCCGCACGGACGTTAATGTAAAACAACTGTACTACATATCTAAACTCGTTATTCGACATCCTTCTCTGCTTCTTCCTGAGGTGTGCTTTCATCACTCTAGCTCGTGATATTCGAACAGCGCTGCGTTATCACTCGCCCAGCTGATGTTCGCCAGTTTCCGCTTGAGGCGGTGGACCATAGTATTGAGGACTTCCGCCGTAAGGCGCCCCAGGGTGCGGGGGATTCCCCCGCGTAAAGCCAGGGGTCGAGTGACGTCCCCCTCGTTTGACTCTACGAGCTACGCCTGTCGGTAAAATCACTGTACTATATCTAGCCCACAATATTTGAATAATCCTCGCTCTCGCGCTTGCGACGCGTGTCGGTCTCCACACTGTCCTGCAGGAACATGTTGGGACGGTGGAAGCGCGTGAGGAACAGCAGATGGTCGGTGAGCTTTTGCGGCGTGATGCCAAGATCCGCAAACGTCTTGGCGTCCTTGCTCACGACCTGGTTGATGAACATCCGCTCCACCTCATCCGGTGTGAGCGGGCCCTGCCAGTAGCATGCGTACTGGAAGAACTCGGCGATTAATTTAAGAACGGGCTTGGGCAGGTTCGTGAGGTGCAGGTCCTTCTTGACTGCGTCCTTGACCTGGCCGTGGATGTCGGCAATGGAGAACTTGTCGGGGCCGTTGAGCTCGTAGAGTTGGCCGGCCGTCGAGTCGTCGTACACCATTTTCTCTAACGCAGTGGCCACGTCCATCAAATGGACAGGGTAAATCTCCTCTTTGCCATGGTTCGCCTGCAGATACCAGTCCCGCACAGCCATGTTTGTGAGCAGACGGTCCTGCACGCCGTAGACAGGCGCAGGACGCACGATCGTCGCGTCAGGAATCAGATCCCGGACCACCTCCTCGCCGGCTCCCTTGGTTGCGTAGAATTTCGACGACGAGTTGACGTCCGCAGAGTGGCTCGACACCTGGATAAAGCGAGGCACGCCGGCCTCCTTGGCTGCCTCGGCAATGCGACGGGCACCCTCCACATGCACGTCGTAGAAGCTGAAGTTCTTGGTTTCCCAGTCACGGCCCACCAGGTTCACCACCACATCGGAATGGGCGACCGAGTCGGCAATCGACTGTGTGTTGCGGAGATCAAACTCCTGGAAATTGACCACTCCCAGATCGCCGGTGGGCTTCAAGTGCCGCTTGTACATCTCCTCGCGGTAGGGAGCAACCGTAATGGTTCCCTGCTTGGCCAGTTTGGTCACCAGCGCAGTACCAACGAATCCAGGCGCACCAAAAACGGTCACAGTGTAGCCGGTACGGGACGAGCGGCCACCGGTACCCTGCGTAACGACTGCCTTACCGTTCTTGAGAATATTTACTTGCGAATCGATCATCTCAAACGTCTGCATGCCGCGGCTAGCGGGCTTCATCCGCGAACCAAGCGCTCGGCACTGCGTTCGCAACATGACAAAAAATGTAAGCGGATTGGCTCCTTTTTGGGAGGGTGGTTTGGGGGGTGATTGGCTTGAAATGGGGTTAGGGCGAGAGTCCATCCCCGTTATGTAATCATGATCATTATGTATAAAGTCAATGTATGCCAGCCAAATGTCTACAACCAATATTGTAGATGCGTACCACAACATAACTTGACATTAAATTATCGACATAATAGAGCATAATATCAATTATAACTTTTATACCTCTGCCAAAGCAAAGTCGAACTAACCTATTCTGGCACTGCCAGCTGTTCAAAACAGATAAAGGAGAAGCTGCAAAAGCAGACCGCCGCCAATAAGAAAGGCGAAAAACACTGTGGTTAGCTCGGCTCGTCTTTCCAACCTTAAAAAATAACTTACCTGCCCATCCCGTGGAAATGGAACTCGACTTCCGCTTGTCGGCTTTTTTATAAGTGGGGGCCACGCGCTTGCCCATCCGGTTCTCTTCGCGCTTCGCGAACTTTTGATTAGCCGCACGCTGTGTTGGGGTCTGTGGTGCCATATCAACTGCTAATGTGGGGACTCTACACCGAGGAAGCTCTCTAGCTTGGAAGAGGTGTATGTGATGTGTATATATACATGTGTTACCAACCTAATCCTGCAGTGGTTAGGTCACGTGAACAACACCCTAGCCCGGTTGCTATGGTACAAGCTGGGCTAGGGGAGTGGGAATTAGAGCTGGGGGTACTAGGGTGTTTCGAGATAGTTTGGAGTTACGGCAGAAGAGAATCTAGATAGAACATTCGCCATTGAGCGATTGCAGCATGATATTCCCGCACAGTTTCGCATACGGATTCATTCCAACCGCAACGGAAGACGCGAGCTTATCGCCGTAAACTCCAGCCTTGAGCATCATATCGCTCGCACTCTGCTGCAACGTCCAGCTATCCTGGTCATATTCGGGAAGCAATGATCGCTCCTTGTAGAGTGCAGACAACTGATAATGTGAATTTCTCAATACATTCACTTGCATCCGTGATACAAACTTCGAAGGATAAGGGTCCGCCAACGAGATAGCCTTTTTCAAATCGGCTTCAGGGTCGTGAGGGCCGCCAATCACCCTAACCACCTGGGCCCGGTTAACATACACCGATGCATACTCTGGATAAGCGGAAATAATATCATTGAAGGTTGCCAGCGCACCAGCGTGGTCTCCGGCCTCAAAATCGTTGATGGCCTGCTTCTCGCGTTTCACCAGGCTCTGAACGACACTAGTCTCAACGTGCCGGTCTGGGGCCATGCTATTATCAATGATAATCTCATTGGAACACGTCCCTTGGCATCCTAGGATTTCTTCAAGCACTTTCCGATCATTTTCACTCAACCCGTTTTCCATTGCTTTTGTCTGCCTCGATCCAATGCGGCTGTCCCAAATATATCCCCTGGAAGCATGAATGTATGCGTATGAATTTGGATAGCGTTTACAACCAGCCTCAAAATGATATACCCCTGTCACAAATCGGCAGGACCACCTCCACAACCCAGTACATAGCCTACATGAAACTACTCAACTGGACGGCTCATAATAAGTATCTTACATCCACTTTCCTCTCTATTCCGGTGCTATTTGTCTAAACGGCTGTATCCTCTGCAGATGATGTAACATGACCGTTGAAAGCATGCATGCATATCTGCCATGTGATTCAGTCATACTCCCAAAACTCGGTTAGCATTCATCGGGTGACTGAAATTTAATCAACCTTCTGTCCGATGAGCGTTCAGGTACAATTCTTGGATGCTCCCCTCAAAATCGTGTCTATCCCCATTGACAAATACCCTCTCTTTCTGCACGCTATTCTCGAACTGATTCTTCGGCCATGGAAAACAGAGGACGAAGATGCCGGCCCCGACAGCGACAACCGCCGAGATATGGATCTCGACAATGACGGCGACTTCGATGAACTCTTCTTAACTGTGACTTTGACTCCCACGGAATGCTCCGTCATTTGCAGTACCAACCTTTTTGCAAAAGTTTTTGTAGGTCCGCTCCTGGATGCAACCGTCGTTTCAAAGGAATACGCGGCTGTCAAAATCGATTCCGACGGAGCAGACGATAGTACCCGGCGTATTTTGGATCTAAGTGCCCCGCTTAGCTCGGCTGGTATCCCAATCTTTTTTGTGAGCACTTACTTTAGCGACTACATGCTCGTTCCGACCGTTGATCGGTTCAGAGTAGAGCAATTGTTGCAAGATCGCAATTTTGTATTTTCAAGCTTGGAGCATTCCTATATTGCGCTCAAAGAAAACTCACCCGTGCCATCTGCAGTTACAGATTCTACGCCATTGAAACAATATGGGTTGAAGGCTGAGATACTGTCAGAAAGTCAGCTCGTCCTCACAGGAGCCCGCCCCCATTGTGATATTGAGCTCATAGAATTGGCGCTTGTAAAGAGCCTCATCATCAAGCAGCAATTCTTCAGCTTTACCTGTCACCGCAACGAGCTGTCATTCCTCCTGGACCAAGATACTCTAAAGATGTTTCCCCGGTTATGCTTGCTAGGTTCCCTCGAAGATTTCTATACCCCAGTCTTTTTCGACTTGAGGAAGGTCCCTGTTGATGTTGTAGGCATTGTCGCTGACGTTTCCCGTTGCCTTCGCAATGAGGACATTGCCATGAATTATGTTTCCACAGCTTTAAGCAGCACTGTCCTTGTCGCCAATGATGTTATTGAGCAGGTTTCCCGGGTCCTAGAAATCTGACGTTTCCATAGCCATCCCTAGCAGTGCTACTCTAGGCTGGTTGTTCTTGTCTCTGCGGCGGATATCATGATGGCGAAAGAAGAATCTTTGAGACCATTTTCAGGTTGAGGCATTTCGGTAAACACCAAGCAGGGGTTCAGCGCTGCAGACAAGTTCTAAACTTGAAATACATATTTATTGTATAACGGTGCTCTTTAGCTTCACCACAATAATAGGAAGAAACCGAGTGTACTTGCTATGCTTTAGCAAGATACGCCATCTAATCAGCGTTCATATATATCTCCGACCTAGCTACACAATTAGAGCGACTTCTCCTACGAAATTAAATATTCAAAATACAAACTGCACTAAATAAAAGCCTGGTCAAAAGATTTTGCGTCGTACTTCCAGTTTGTTCTTCGGGCCGTAATGGCAGATGGGAACACTATCTGATGTGAACGATCACATAAGAGCAGACATAATAACAATGTCTTCTCGTATTATACCAAAACGTCACAACGACGTATCAACCCAAACCCTAATATGAAAGAAAGGAAGCAGTCTGAAAAGATGTAGTTGAGCCTCTCTGGAAATGCAGCCAAGCGGTTTGGTGAAATGAGAGTATTCGAAGTAATTTGGCTTTCATCACTAAACCGCATGGGCTTTAAGCCTGATGGGACTAGTCAAGCACTGCGCTTGGCTAGCACCGATGGA
>JAKIRT010000044.1:0-58889 GCA_022577695.1 Wickerhamiella spandovensis | reverse complement strand
CTCGCTCGTCGGTTTTCGCGGGGGTTCCCCCCGCACCCCCGGGCCGCCTTACGACGGTAGACTGGGCTTTCTGATTGCAGGGAGTTAGTCTCCGCACTAGAGCGCATCGGTTTGCTGCCGACGCCAGTCACGGCTAAGCACCCGCCGCAGGCGGCTCGGGGGTGCGGGGGATTCCCCCGCAGTGTCTATGTCTGTAGCATCATCTCCAACCAAAGCCCGTCCGCTGCCGACACTATTGACGACTAGGCACCCGCCGCAGGCGGCTTGGGGGTGCGGGGGATTCCCCCGCAAATGCACGCCGTCTGTAGTTCTTTCAATAACGCGCCAAGCTTCCGTCTTGGAGCAGGATGTGTTTCTTTATCTGCTTTATGCTCAGCTCCAAAGCTCGTTTCGGTGCTTTCGGTGGCTGGTCACACAGGCTAGCTAATCAACTATGAAGCAGACTGAATGAGAAGTTGGATTAGTGGTTAAATAATTAGTTTAACGCTCTATTTTAGTTCGGTTTAGTCCGGTTGCCAAGGGCCAGGCGTTTAAGCGGCGGTGATGCCGCATATGGTTCATGCGCTAACCCTGCATGTCTGAGTCACAGTATGCTATATGTTCACCTATTCGATATACACTCACATCTATGTTGACCCTTGGACAGGATATTCTGTCCCACAATGTAATTCCTCTCCTAAATCTTAAAGATATACTATCGCTGAGATTGGCATCGAAAGATATGCAATCCGCGGTTGAAAATTGCGATTGGGACAGCCGCTACTATGAGGACTTTCCGTTCGATGCTAGAAGGCTGGAGGGTCATGGAATAACGAGGTACAGAAGACGGTGCCGTGCCCGGATAGTCTTTGATGGACTGTTAAAAAGGAACTCATTAATGAACTACGTGTCCTTCTCTCAAGATCCGGCCCTTGTAGAGGTCATCAGCCGTGAGCCGGTTGTTGACATGCTCTTCTTCGATTGCCATTTGGGCGGGGCCGGGTTGTGTCAGGGGGTTCTAGTTCGTCGTCTCGACAATGGTCTGGTGGCATATACAGCTCTAGGCGTTCAAGCTGTTCTGGATACTGCGGGTGCGTCTCGCCTACACGGCGGTTTCCGTCACCCGCAGGACGTTATGAGTGACGACGTCATTTTAGGACGAAAGGATGGGAAGATAGTTGAATACCCGCTATGGCAGCTAGGCATGAACGCCCGCATATTCGCCCAACTAACGAATGGGAATCCCAGCGAGGCGCCCGAGGAATGGAAGTCTATAACTCCGCAGCCGCGTCCACAGCTATCTGGCAGCGGTCTCGATTTGTTCACGGAATTGGACACATGGCCTGAAGGACATGTTCAAAGACGCTTGAGAGAACCACCTTCGTCTCTCAACTACTACTACTACTACACCAAAGCCCAGCCCTACAATGACGCCTGGGAAGACCGTCAGAGCGAGAGATACGGGGGCCTAGTTGCCACGCTTCTGAAGGAGATCCCGATCCTGGACATGGTGGTTCCGAGTGCAATCCAAGGCCATGGCTCTCATGCGCTTCAGCCCTACGCGGTAGCAGCATCTGCTGGCTGTAGCATATTTATCGTGGCGCATGCGTCGCCTCGAGGTAGGGTTTACAAAAATTACTCGTTTACCCTTCCTCATAAAATCGTGACGCTGGTTGCCAACCAAGATCTGTGCGCGCTAGATGAGAAAGGCAATGTATATGTTGGCAAACTCAGGTTGTCGCGCTCTGGGGAGCTTGTTGTTTCCGAGCCAAAGCCCGTGCTACAAAATGTGGTGCAGCTGGCCGGCCCTGATGCCGAGTATGATAGAGTCAGAGCATTGATGTCGGATGGCACGGTCAAGCATGTCTCCCTTGTGAATGATGTCCAAGGTTTTGGCAGGGCAGAGGAAGAGCCCAGCTGTGACATAGGAGTGGGGAATGCTGTTCTGATCGAGGGAGTGCTGAATCTGGTTGTGGACTGAGACACGAGATTTGAAAATCTCAAATAGGGCTACGGCATAAAGCGCATGGCTGACCCTTAGCTTCAGCAGTATAAAAGAGCAAATCAAGGCCTTTTTTCCTTTAATTGACGAGATAATATTGAGCTGTTTACGACTTCGGCGGCAGAGTCAGGTAGGCTACTCATAAGTGAAGACGACTAGGTAAAAGGTTGAGTCAATACCTTAAAAATTACATTGATGCATTGGTTCAGTTCAATTTAGTTTAGCCTCCAGAGGCTGGCATTTGGGCGCAACTAACTCCGCATGGTTCATGCAGTAACCCTGCATGCCTGAGTCATAGTTGTTATACATTCTCCATATTCAACACCAACATACATGCTAATACTCGGGCAGGATATTCTAGAGCATAACCTGTTTCCAATTCTTAATTTCGCGGATATTCTGGCTTTAAGATGCGTATGCAAGTGCTTGTATGAAGTCATTGAAACTAGCGAAGGGTGGATGTGGGACCGTCGCTACTATGAGGACTTTCCGTTCGATGCAAAAAGGCGGGACGGCCATGTAATTGCGAGGTACAGAAGACGCTGTCGTGCCCGGATAGTGCTAGATCCAATGTGCGATTGGAAGGGCACTGGTCCAGCTTGCTTAGAGACAATTGCCAGCGAGCCGATTGTTGACATTTTCTACTTCGAATTTGCAATGGGTAGCCGATGGGTAACGCACCATGGGATTCTCGTACGTCGCCTCGACAATTGCCTAGAGGCCTACACAGACAAAGGTGTTAAAGCCATTCTTGATACAACAGATGTGGCTCGCCTACACGGTGTCGGCTTCAAAAGATGCGATGATATGGGCACCCTTTTCGATTTCAAGGTGATGGGGTGGAAGGGCGATGATCTTGTGGAACGTGCATTGGAGGAGCTAGATCCACAAGTATCCTTATACGACCGCCGAAAGGAAGAAGTTCTGAGGAAGGCGCTCGAGGAACGGAAGCCCATCGCACTTGAACCTTCAAGAAGGCTGCTCACTGGCCGCGATTTGGATCTGTTTACCGAATGGGATACCTGGCCCGATACAGGTGTCCCGAGGCGATTGAGCGAGCCTCCCTCGTCTCTGAACTATTACTATACCAGAACCTGTTACGACATGGCAGTCCCTAGGGGATATCCAGAAGAAGTTTCTTATGCGGATCTGGTCGCTCACCTTCTAAAAGAGTTTCCGGTTCGCCTAGACATCGTAACTTCAAGCCCAATGGAGTCGCAATGGCAAACTGAGGGAGAAAGATATGAGCCCTTTGTAGTAGCTGCATCTTCTGGATGTAACATATTTGTTCTGGGGCACGGCTACCAAAAGTACTCGTTTACCCTACCTCATAAAATCGTGACGCTGATTGTCGACGAGTGCCTTTGCGCGTTGGATGAGGAAGGCAACGTATATGCGGGCAGTCTTTATATGCAAGGAGATCAGCTTGTGGTCTCGGAGCCTAAATTCGTGCTACAAAACGCCGTCCAGCTGAATGGCCCTGAAACTGAGCATGGCCATGTTAAAGCATTGATATCAGATGGCACGGTGAAGTTTGTAGGTGAAGCACTGGGTCTAGAGCCGTTCCAGGTATATGAGGCTGGTGGTTCTAAGCGTGACACCGGGGTGGAGAATGCTGTTCTAATCGAGGGCGTGCTGAATCTGGTTGTGGACTGAGACACGAGATTTGAAATCTCAAATAGGGCTACGACATAAAGCGCATGGCCGACGCTTAGCTTGGGCCGTTATAAAAGAGCAAATCAAGGCCCTTTTCCTCTCATTGACGATATAATATTGAGTTGTTTACGACTTTGCCGATTCAGGCTAGCTAATCATAAACTGAAGCAGACTAGGTGAAAGGTTGAGTCAATACCTTAAAATTAGATTCATGCCTTGATTTAGTTCAATTTAGGTTAGAAAAGGGGCTGGCATTTGGGTGCCACTGACTCCGCATGGTTCACGCAGTAACCCTGCATGCCTGAGTCAGTTCTGAGAGCACCTTATCCGATAAGCCGCCAAATCCCATGCTGCAACTTAGCCAGGATATTCTGGAGCATAATGTATTTCCACTGCTAGGGCTTGAAGCTATCGTTTCATTAAGATGTGTATGCAAGTACTTGTATGCCATCATTGAGGCTAGCGATCGATGGAAGTGGGACCGTCGCTACTATATGGACTTTCCTTTTGATGCAAGAAAACTGGATGGGCATGGGTTTGCCAGATATAATAGAAGATCCCGGGCTCGGATAGAGTTTCATGAAAGCGACGACTATGTTCGCGGCTCTATCTCTCAAAATGAGACTCTACTAGAGACAATTTGCAGCGAGCCAATTGTTGACCTCGCCTTTTTCTATTGCATACCGAAAGATTGGCTAGAACATTCTTGGAACAGAAACACGGACGGCATTCTAGTACGCCGGCTTGACAACTCTCTAGTAGCCTACACCGGCCAGGGATGTAGGGCTGTTATCGAAACAGCCGATATCTCAGGCATGCGATACGTCGATTTCGGCGTAGGAAACTATCTCCTGGGCTGGAAAGACGGACAGCTTGTTAACTTTGACTTGGCAGATTTGGCTATGCCGTTATTAAAGAACCAAAATGAGCCTCTCAGAAAGACCTCGGACGGGCCGAGAGTTTTGACGATCTCTTCGCTAGACGTCAACCTCCAAAATAGTGACGCTGGTATCTTCTATGAGACAGAAAAACTTTCGGCTGCTCATGCTCGGACACGCTTGGTAGAGCTGCCGCTTACTTTGGCGTTCTACTCTGCGAAACTGAATCTGGTGCACGATGTGTGGGATACGAAATCAAGTCTAGTGGGCGAAGACGTGTACCAGTGCAAAGGCTTCAACCACTTTGTTCGGGAATTCGTGAAGCAATTTCCGGTAGAATTTGATCTGGTAATTGCTACTGACGAGTCGTTTGATGAGCCGGGCAACTTCCTGGCCGCCTCTAAAGGGAACACATTGTATATCATGCGCGAAACGAGCTCATTGCCTAAAAAAAAGTTCACTCTGACTTTTCCTCGTAATATTTTGCATCTAAGTTCTGGGTGTAGAAACTATGGTGAGAGAAGGTATGACGTTTTTGCTTTGGATGACGGTGGAAACGTATATCGCGGTTATTCCTTCCGATTGCGTGACGCCGTCGATGTGACGGAGCCCGAACTTCTCGTAGAGAATGTTGCTCAATTGATGGGTTCGGATGCGATGTGCTATTTCAACAGAGTGCTGATCGAGGATGGAACGGTCAAGTCGATGGAACAATCGCCGCCAGTTGATACCGGCGTGAAGAATGTCGTTATGATCAGCGCTCCTCTTTATCTTTGCGTAGATTAATGCCTCGTTTATGAACTAAGTTTAACCTACCTTTCCAGGACACCGAGCCGTGCATATATTTTCAACTATCGAATGCCAATCTGCTATTCCTAGCTGGTAATAGCCCTAAAGAGCATTCACAGCTCTAATTGCCTTCAATGCATACTACCGTAGTGCTGAGCGACTTTATTGTGCAAATTAAATCGTTCCACGCACGTTGGCTGTCCACCCTATAGATTCATTGTAAATAATTACTTAATTCGCAATATCTATAAATAAGCTCAAAAGGGTGCTTCAGCCCCGGATAACGGATCTGCAGTAATATATGCATGGATCAGTCATCTTGCAGATCATCTCTGATCTGCATGCGCATGGCCGCTAATGATCGAGCTCAGCAATGATATTCTTGTACACCATGTGTTTCCATTGGTAGCTTTTCAAGACATTCTAACCTTAATGATGGTCTGCAAGTCGCTCAAAGCAGCCATTGACGCTGAATGGGATAGGCGGTATTTTTCAGACTTTCACTATGATGCTCGAGTTATTTCAGGCTACGGCATGGAACGATATATCAAGCGGTACAAAGCTAGGCTGATATTCAATGAGCTCAATTCCACCACTAAAGGTGTATTTGAAGGCGAAGCGCTGTTCAAGGCATTTGCAGATGCCCCGATAGTTGACTTTGCCTATACCAGATATTATCCTCCAGATTGGCCTGAACATGTCAGGGAACAAGACCCAGACTACGCAGACAGTGATGCTGTGGTTGTTCGTACCTTCAATAACGTCCTCGCTGTCTACACCCACCAAGATATCAGAGTCAACTTTGATACCACTGACATCTCTCGATTGCGGGTCGGTCTTCCTCTAGGCTGTGCATGTCTACGAGGATGGGAACAAGATACACCTATGGAATATGATCTGCGGGATCTGTTTATTCCTTCCTATATTTTCGGAGATGGCTACGAGGGAGAATTGAGTGAGCGCATTGAAGAGCTGCAGACGGCTAGTTTCTTTTCCAAAGACACATCCGGAAATAGCGACGATGAAACCTTCAAGGTCCTCGATGAATATTCGAACAAGCACCCCAAAATGCGCCTCGACAGACCCAACGCATCACTGAGTTATTACGACAAAAGATATGTGCACACAAACCATGTTTGGAGCTCTTACCAGCGGCGGGAGTTTTTCGACAGCATGGTCAAGGAATTGAGTAGTGTGACCACGCAGAGGCTGGAAAAGCTCTGTGTGGTGCTTTATGATACCTTTCATTACTCCATCGCGTCTGCTAGCGGAAACACTGTCATTGTTCTGTCTAGAGTCAAGGAGTGGTCTAAAGACCCTATCGACACACTGTACACCTACACATTTCCTTGCAGAATTGTAGAAATCGGTTCCTATATGACGGCAAGAGGAAACACGCTTTCAGTTCTGGATGAAAAAGGAACACTATATGGGGACTGGTTTTATCATTCCGCTCGCACCACGCCAGTTGTTACTGAGCCTCGAAGTTTGCTTGAAAATGTCGTTGATCTCGCTGAAAGCACGGTTCTCATGGCCGATGGATCTGTCCTGTGCTATACAAGCGATAAGGATGGCTGGAGCGACTGCGGGGTTTCTGACGTGGTGATGATCACTGGTTCTGTATTTCTAACTACTGGACACACCTAGACTGATCCCATGATGTAAATTAACGTACCTATCCAGGCAATTTATTGCGTATACTATTGTGTTTTGCAGTACATTTTCTCATAAACAAAGCACGCTAAGTCGAGCCTGCCCCAGTTTGCGTCTCACTCTCCAGGAAAAGGAGCTGTGTCCACAGGAACAAACGTATCCCAGTATCCATCCCAGACGGGATGCTTTGATACTGTGCTCCACCAGGCCCAAATCAAGGGAAACTGGGATCGCCAGGTCTTGTCGAAGAAACTACTTAGGGGTCTGAACAGCATCTGCACACCGTACAGATCTGCGAGCGAGGTGGTCTCGCCTACGACATATCCTGTAGCACCAAGGCGTCTCTCCAGATATGGCAGGATCTCAGTACGCAGCTTATTCAAGGAGGCATCATATTGTGCTCTGTCGAAAGGATAGCGGCCGATCTTCATGAGTCTTAGCGGCACTGTTTGCACCATTAACTCATAGTTGAAGAACAGCATCCATTGAATTACAAGAGCACGGACCTTTTCGCTGCCATCGCCTAACAGCCCACCGTAATTGTCAACTTGTTCCAGTACTAGTTAGTATTAATTGAACGAGATACCATCATCTTCATTGACCGTTGAGTTTGTGCACTTACACCACAAATTGATAGGAATGCTTTCTCCAAGAGGAGTACCATCTTCAAATCTAAAACAAGGAACTACTCTCTGGTAGTATTCAGAGGGGTAAAATTGATCTGGACCGGACAATTCAATATCCAGCTCAAAGTGCTTGATAATGGAAAGAGGCACAAGTACGCGGGTACTGTTCGGCTCTCCTGCCTCTGCTTGATAGTATAATGTCCCCAGAGTCATTTTGGACGGATCTGAGTGATCTTCGTCTTACAATGGCTTAGAAGTTGTAGCAAATACGGGCTCAATAATGACTATTTACTCCAGTCCTGCAGGTCACGCATGACTACGCAAAACGTGCATATTGCAACGGTCAACCTCGCATATTGTAGCTGAGCACAGACAGCGGCCTGCTGAATATTGCGTTCTGTAATTATAAAAATTTTAAGAGAGCAGCTTGCTTGTATACCTAGGTATTACATCTGTATCGAGTCATATAATGCTAGTGCTCACTCCTAGCTAGTTCCTTAACCAGCTATAAAGCAGTAAATTGTTCTAGAGGTCGTCATTCCTTTGGAGCTGGAGCTTTTTCAATAGGCTTGAAGCCATCCCAATAACCTCCCCAAATGGGATTCTTGGATACGTCCTGCCACCATTTCCAAACCACAGGGAACTCAGACCGCCATGCCGCATCAAAGAAGCTACTCAAGGGTCGGTTGAGCATTTGGACTCCGTACAGATCAGCTACCGAAACCCTGTCGCCTACGACATATCCAGTTGAAATAAGGTGTTTCTCTAGGTAAGGGAAAATGGTTGTCCAGAGGTTCTTCAAAGATTTGTCGAATAACTCTCTACTAAAGGGCAAACGTCCGGAGTCCATTAGTCTCAGGGGCACAGTTTGACCCATCAGCTCGTAGTTAAAGAAAAGCATCCACTGCACAACAAGAGAACGGGATGTTTGACTCCCATCACCTAGCAAGCCTCCGCTATTTTCAACTTGCTCAAGCACTAGTTAGTGTTAGTTCATGAGGCATCAATGCCTTTGACTATTAGGTCCATAAGTCGGAAAATGCTCCGCAGGCATGAGCACTTCCAGAGGCATGTTGGATACTTACGCAAAAGATTAATTGGAATGCTTTCTCCAAGGGGTGTACCGTCTTCAAATCGGAAGCAGGGTACTACTTTTTTATAAAATTCGGAGGGAAAGTGCTGATCGGGGCCAGACAATTCGATATCCAGCTTAAAGTACTTGATAATTGAAAGAGGCAGGGCCACGCGGGTACGGTTCGGCTCTCCGGCCTCAACCTGATAGTACAATGTACCATAAACCATATCAAATTAGTTGGATCAATATCCCTCGGATGATGGTGAAGATGCGATATGCACGGCTGATCGCACCACAATGACTACTGCTGGGATGGAGCAACATTGCTCTTGATTTCGATAAATTTCATCCTCAAGGGTATATGGGATCATTTCAACGATATTATAGGACTTTTAGGAAAGTATGGTGGTTAATTGACTACCCTGACCTTCTTTTTTCTTTGTTCAGGATAGGCTCTGTTAAGCAAGGACAGTACGCGTTGGCTTGGTTCTAGACCAGCTCTCGATTCCAAGGCTGAATAACTCCTTTAATTGCTGTGGGTGTCATTTAAATGGCCCAAATTTGCCAGAACCCATTTCCGCGCCATGAATTCATATAACTCCCCAAATATATGCATATCTAGCCACTATGCCCTGCGTTATGTACAGTATATAAGCTTTCTGGGGTGTTGAGTCATCATTTTTTATAAGCGGTGTCTAAGCATTATTGTGGTACAATGCTCGAGCTTGGCGAAGATATCATTGCTCACCATCTGCTTCCCCAACTACATCTTAAGGATCTGTTATCGCTGAGACAGACGTGTAAGTCTGTGCAAGCAAATATAGATGCGAATGAATGGGATCGTCGCTATTTTCAAGAATTTCATTTCGATGCTGTACGGCTTGCAGGAAGAGGCATGGATCGCTATATTAAGCGTTATTTTGCGACCCCTAAACATATGGGCTATGTCGACTGGCAGGGCAAGCCTATAGCACATTCGACTCATGATAAATCTCTAAAATATTTCGAAAAGAGCCCAATTGTTGATTTTGATATTTTCGAAATGGAGATGGGCTGTGAGGACTCTGACTTTGGCGTGGTGATGCGAGGCCCCGACGGCGACATTAAAATCCACACCGAGTATGGTATCAATGCATGTCTCGATACTTCCAATTTGTCGGAGTTGTATCTATTCGAAGACGAACTGGTTGCTCGCAGAGATGGTGTTCCTATGAAGTGCAATCTCACCTCGGCATTTTGGGAAGATGAATGCGAAGATGCTGCTCCTCGTAACGATCCAGAGATTTTGCATGTGCAAGAGGACTCACGAAGTACCGAGAATATGAGCGACTACTCTTTTCGGCAGTTAGTAGGACCGGTCGACGCACCCAATTCCCGGCCCGCAGCGGCTTTGAATGTGGCGAGCCCGCCGCTCAAATACCTTCTGTACAAGCGATTCTACAATGAGAATTATGTGAAACTCCAGCCCATTGTAGAAGCGCTTGTTGAATGCCTACCGGGGGCTGCGGAAACATTCTGGTTTAGAGTGGTTGACCGCCCAAGCTACATCGTAACTGGATCATATGGCAAAACACTTTATGTTATTTCGGGCGGAGAGGACTACAAGTGGCCGCGTTCCTACGATTTTCCCAACGAAATTGTAAAAGTCGAGGGCTTTATTTACTATTACAATGAAACCCATCTATGTGATATCAATGTTTTGGATACCAAGGGCACTTTGTATTGTCTGCGGTTCACGGGAAACCAAGTATCGGAGGCGGAATGGCAATACCCACTTGACAGCGTTGAACCACATATGGAGATGGAGAATGTCGCAGATATCACGGAGACGTGTGCTTTACTGAAAGATGGAACTATAAGATGCTTCGCCGGAATGTTGCAGCGCTGGTGCGACATGGGCATTCAGGGTGCAGTACTGATAACCGAATATGCGTACCTAACTACTAAATAGGTTCTGAGACACATATTACCAACTGTTGGAACCCTGAAATTGGTAGATGAGTAGAGATATCTGCCACGATATGACATGTGCAAAGCAGCTTTTGAAGATTTCATCTACCTTGACTCATGGAATTAAAATACCCATATACACATAGATACATATATACATATATATATATATATATATATATATATCGAATTGACCCCAAAATCGACACCAAGAACCTACTGCCAATATTAGACAGTCTGTCCGAACCGAGCTCTTCGTGTGCAGGCTCATGATTATATCAGCACAGCACGGTAGGTCATCATGCAGCCTAAAGGTATAAGCATTATTGTGGTGCCATGCTCGGGCTAGGCGAAGACATCATCGCTCACCATCTGCTTCCTCAACTACCTCTCAAAGATCTGCTCTCGCTCAGACAGACATGCAAATCTATACAAGCAAATATAGATGCCAATGAATGGGATCGACGCTATTTCCAGGAATTCCCCTTCGATACTGTCAGGCTTGCAGGGAGAGGTATGGACCGCTACGTCAAGCGATATTTCGCAAAGGCCAGGCATATGGGAGACATTAACCGAGCTGGCGGATGGACTGCCGATGAAGCCTATGATAAGTCTCTTAAATATTTTGAAACGGCCCCCATTGTCGATTTTGATCTATTTGATATCGAGACAGCGTGCGGAGAGTTTGATTTTGGAGCTGCAGTACGATCGCTCGAGGGTGATATCCTGATCCATACAGAAAGCGGAGCTGATGCGGTACTTTCTATTGATGGTTTGTCTGGGGTTCATCTTTGTGACGAGGAATTGATCGCCTGGAAAAGAGATGTTCCTGTGAAAAGTAATCTTACACTTGCATTTTGGCTCGATGAATTTGATGAGAACGATGAGCCGATTCCTCGCGAACCGGGCACTGAGAACCTCGTTATGGAAGTTGACACGGAGAGCCCAGCGAGCGACGAGGTATTCAAGCTCCTGGATGGTCCTCAGAACTCTCAAGGAACTCCGGGGCTCTTCGTTTCCGAGCCCTGGCTCAAATACTTGCAGTACAGGAGAATGTACCATGAAAGTGTCCGACTTGAGCCCAAAGTGCTCTCTCTTATAGAGCAGTCCCCGGGATGCCTAGAGACACTATGGTTTTGTTTCGTCGATCGACCTACGTATGTGGTTGCTGGATCATCTGGCTCTACATTGAGTGTGGTTTTTGGAGGAGATGATTATAAGATGCCTAAAACGTACCAATTTCCTCACCCGATTGTCAAAATAGGTGGTGCACGCTATTCCTTCAAGGAGGTTCACATCTGCGACATAAATATTTTGGACTGCAATGGTTCATTGCATTGCCTAAGATTCACGGGGAAACAGGTTTCCGAAACCGAGTGGCAGTATCCACTTCTAACGGTTGAACCGTTTGTAGCGTTGGAAAATGTAGCGGATCTGGCGGAAAGAAGTGCTTTGATGAAGGATGGAACCATCCGGTGTTTCCTCGGCCCTGCACAAAGCTGGCTACAAGTTCAAGCTAAAGGTGCGGTCTTAATCACATATTCTGCCTACCTCACAACCGAGCCTTGAGCCTACCTTTGGAATTGGAAGCTGGTGCAATTCTCACGTTGGAACACACTTCTTTGCAACTATAGCTATGAATATTTAGAACTCTTACTCTCAATTAGCTGCTATATGCATGTAATTTTCAGGATGTTCAAGTATGGATTGCTGCTCGTGGTGCTCTACCGCCGCTGTCTGTCTTTGACCTGCACGCGCGAGTCTGCATGATTATATAACGTGCCCCTCGCGTCAGGTCAGCCTGCAGCCTAAAGCTATAAGCATTAACGTGGGGCTATGCTTGAGCTAGGCCAAAATATCATCTCGCACCATCTGCTTCCTCAACTATCTCTGAGGGATCTTCTATCACTGAGACAGACATGTAAGCCCGTCCAAACAAATATAGATGCCAATGAATGGGATCGACGCTATTTTCAGGAATTCCCCTTTGATACCGTCAGGCTCGCTGGAAGAGGTATGGACAGGTACATCAAGCGATATTTCGCAAAGCCCAGACATATGGGAGACCTTGACGGAGCTGGCGGATGGACTGCCGATGACATGTATGAGGAGTCTCTAGCATATTTTGAAAAGTCCCCCATTGTCGATTTTGATCTTTTTGATATGAGGATGCCCAGTCGGGGGTTTGATTTCAGAGCCACATTTGATTGTGGAGTCGCCGTGCGGTCGCTGGAAGGTGATATTTTGATCCATACAGAAAACGGAGCTGATGCGGTACTTTCTACTGATGGTTTATCTGGGGTTACTCTTTGTGACGAGGAATTGATTGCCTGGAAAAAAGATGTTCCTGTGAAAAGTAATCTTACACTTGCTTTTTGGCTCGATGAGTTTGACGAAGATGATGAGCCAATTCCTCGTGAACCGGTCACCGAGAACCTCGATATGGAAATCGACACTGAGAGCCCAGCGAGTGACGAGGTATTCAAGCTCCTGAACGGTCCTCGGAACTCTCAAGGAACTCCGGGGCTCTTCATTTCCGAGCCCTGGCTCAAGTACTTGCAGTACAGGCGGACACACTCTGAAACCGTCCAACTCAAACCTAAGGTGCTGTCACTTGTAGAGCAGTCTCCGGGACGCCTAGATACGCTATGGTTCGGCTTCCTCAATCACGCGAAAACAACGTATGTGGTTGCCGGATCATCTGGCTCCACTTTGAGCGTGGTTTTTGGTGGAAAAGATTTCGAGACGCCTAAAACGTATCAATTCCCTCGCCCGATTGTCAAAGTAGGCGGCGCCCGCTATTACCACGATGATGATCAAATCTGTGATATAAATGTTTTGGACTGTAATGGATCACTGCATTGTTTGAGATTCACCGGGGAGAGGGTATCGCAAACCGAATGGCAGTATCCGCTTTCAACGGTGGAACGGTTTATAGCGTGGAAAAATGTAGCGGATCTGGCGGGAGGAAGTCTCTTGATGAAGGATGGAACCATCCGATGTTTCCGATGTCCTGCACAAAGCTGGATGCAAGTCCAAGCTAAAAACGCGGTCCTTATCACAGATTGTGCGTATCTCACAACCGAGCCTTGAGCCTACCTTTGGAATTGGAAGCTGGTGCCCTTCTCGCGTTGTAACATACTTATTTGCAACTATAGCTATGCATACTTAGAACTCCTACTCTCGATTAGTTACTATAAGAATGTAATTTTCATGGTCTTCAAGCTCATATAATGGAAAGCTGGCAGCTATGTAAGGCTCGTGCAGACGTCGTCTTGTGGTGCCAGATGCTGTTAGATCTCGATGATTATGTGCTTTTCTATCATCTCTTGCCGCAACTACCACTTCAAGACCTGCTTTCGCTAAGGATGGTATGCAAGCATCTGCAGGCAAGCATTGATAGGCATGAATGGGATGAGCGTTATTTTCGAGATTTCCCGTTCGATTCTGTAAGGCTTGCAGGAAACGGAATCACTCGATATGCGAGGAGATACCGAGCCAAGGCAAAACACATGGGTGACATTGACAGAACCGGAAAATGGATAGCCAACGAGTCGTACGAAAAGGCGTTGAAATTTTTCGAAAATACTGCGATTGTCGATTTTCATGCTTTTGATGTCGAGACTGCCTGTTGTGAATTTGTTGCAGCAAGATCTCTTGATGCGAATATATATATCCATGCCGACAGTGGTGCTGATGCGGTTCTTGAAACCACGGGCCTATCTATGATTCACCTTTGTGGTGACGAACTAATCGCCTGGAAAGACAATGTTCCTATGATATGCGATCTCACAGCTACTTTTTTCGAGGATGAGTATGATGAAAACGACGAGCCAATCCCTCGTGTGCGGCCAAATGAGGATCTTGAATTAGAGGAACATGTGACGAGTGTTCCCGATGATGTTGCATACCAACAACTGGAAAAAAGTGCCGGAAGTCGCACGCAAACGAGTCTTTACGCTTCAGATCCCTTGCTTGTCTACTTTCGAAACCGTAGCATGTTCGATGAGACTAGAGTTGAGGTACAGAAAAAGGTGCTTAGCCTGATGGAACAACTCCCCGGTGCTCTCGAGACTTTGTGGTTTTTCGTGGTGGACAGCCCAGAATATGTGGTAGCAGGATCGTCAGGCAGCACACTGTGTGTTATTTTTGGTGAGGGCAACACAAAGAGAATAAAATCATATAAGCTTCCGGCACGCATTATCAAGATCGACGGCTTCAGGTACTACCAGAAGGAAGGGCAGGTATGTGATATCAATGTTCTTGACAGCAGAGGAGATGTGTACTGCTGCCGATTTGAAGGCATACCACCTACTAGAAACGATATTCCCTGGATGGATAGACCGCCAATCAATCCTGACGAGCCACCCTCACATCACCTGTTCTACCCTGAAAGCGTTGAGCCGTTCAAGGTAACGGAGCACGTTGCCGACCTTGCTGGAACCAGCATTTTGATGGAGGATGGAACCATCAAATGTTTCCATGGCTTTTTTAAATGCTGGATGAACATGCAAGCCACCAACGCCGTTTTAATTACAGACAGGGCGTATCTTACTGTCTCGTAAGGTCTTCACTGTCTCGTAAGGTCTTCCTGTCAAATAGATTGTTACTGGTGTTGATGCCAATGAGACTGTGTTTTACCCTGCCAAACAACTCTTTTTGATTAGCGATGTTTTGTGCTATGAGTGAGGCCTATTCAGCCTATTCGGACTATTCGGATATTCGGATATTCGGACTATTCGGACTAGCTCTAGTGCTTCGATTGGACCATCAAACTCCGAATATGAGAATATATATGCTCTACAGAGATTGAGCGAGACTCGTTGGGAATTTAACAGTGAGAGATCATGCAGCTATGCCTACAGACTATCTATATCGATTCCTATTAATTTGACAGCCGCTCTATACATGCGCGCGCTATCACGTTCTGCACATCTCGCTTTCTAATCCGAACCACAAGGGGCATGAGCCTCGCAGATACCGCCCGGTTCCTTCGGTGGCCGTGGACGGGCTACGATCTGGACAATAGCCTGACGCAAGCAAGGGACTTTTGTGCGAGCGAGCGAAACTATTTAGTAGCTTTGAAATGCGCACCGGCTCTGGTGATTGCGTCGTGCTCTTATTTATTCCAAGGAATCATCAATCCTGAAGAGGTCACAGCCGAGGTGAAAATCGGAGACTGGGTGCTTGCGCTTCTGATGATTGTGCTTGCCATTTCGCTGCCGGTCCTGGCCTTGCACAATTACGTGCATGCCACAGCTCGACTAACCGAGGACCAGGGACGCGTACATACGACTAAAACATTTATTATGTGGACCATGGTGGGATGCTCCCTGATTCTAGCAGCTAATATATACGAATACTTTAGATAGACCATCCTGTGGCCGCGATAAATAAGATTACCGGAACGGGAAACCCACCATCACATGCGGCCATGTCACGTGGACTGATATGCGCGGCCCATACCCTGGAAAGTATTCCCCACTGATTCAGGTGCAGACATTAGAGCAGTGTCGAGACATGCCGGTAGTTCCTGATCGCGTCAAGCAGAGCGTATTTTTCCTATTTGGTCCGTGGACAAATATCCACATCACCAACGATACGTCTCAGGCGCGGGATTTCTGTGCGGCCGAACGCAACTATCTGGCGTCGGTCAAGGGCTCTACAGCATTCACGCTAGCCGCGTGTTCTTATCTGTTCCATATCCGTAGCTCGCGGCCCGAGGACGAGCCATTGAGACTGCAGGACTACTCGCTGTCGCTTCTGATGATCATCACGGCCGTGGCCCTGCCAATTGTGGGCGTGCACAACTATGTGCATGCGGTGTTTGGGTACCAGGAGGAGCGGGGAGCCGTGCACACGACGGGGAGTTTCTCGATATGCGCGATGCTGGCGTGCTTGGTTGTTGTTGCCGCGAACGTTCACGAGTTCACGCGGAGCGACTAGCAGCAGCCAGCGCAGCTGCGAGCCCTGCTTTTTATACTATTATTATCTATAACTCTGCGAACTAGATACCGTCTGTTTTCCGCCGCCGCGCTGACCGCCACGCTCACCACGGAATACCTCTTGAGAGCCTGCCTGGCCCTGACCACCACCACCACCACCACCACTGCTGGCAGATGCGCGGCAGACGTCAGAGAGTGTATCCTTGTACATAGCTCCGCCTTCCGCGGGTGCATTGCCTGCCGTGTCTATCGCGCGGGGGACTCCCCCGCGAAAGACGGCGGAGAAGCGCTTCGACCGCCTCTGCGAGACGCTGCCCGGTTGTTTGCTGAGTGAGATCTAGCTATATACATACTTGTAGTTGCAGCCGCAGCCGCAGGATTAAGAGTGCTCCAGCAGCGGGTACGTCATGTTGCCGTTGGGCAGGAAGCTCACGCGGCGCGCGTGCTTGCGGTCGTCGCGCGACGCGCCGTAGCGGTAGCCGACGTGGCCGACCTTGGCGTCGGTGAAGCGCAGGCGCGAGCGCTCGCCCTCGAGCTGCGGGGCGTAGAACGACACGGGCCTGTTCTTGGCGCTCTTGGCGGCCGCCGAGTGCTCGTCGTCGGCGACCTGCGTCAGCTTCTCCAGCGTCTGCGCGGCAGGCTCGATGCCCAGCACCTCTGCCGCGTCCACCGGCCCGAACGGCTCGCTTTCCGCGATCGACAGGAACCGCTGGTTGCGCACCTGCTGGGGGATGGGAATCTCGGTGAGGTTATCGACCGGGCGGTCCGGCACGCCGTCGCGGTTGAGGCGGATTTCGTCGAAAAACGAGGTCATGTGTTTGGCCATTTTCTTCATTTCGCCGCTGATTTCGTTCTGGTTAGTATTTGTTCAAAAAGGGGTGTGCTCAGTAAAATCTTGTTTTGGAACCATTTAAAATGTCTTAAAGACTAATCATACCATCATCGCAGCTCTTTGGTGCTTGGTTTCTGCTACGAGTCCTTAGACTGGTGGCCATGGAAACCGGTCATGGAAACCGGTTATGGAAACCGTCCAGAGCCGTAGCCATGGAAACCGCACCATAGAGAGAGAACTTACCTTTTTCTCGAGTTGCTGGCGCACTTTATCCAGCCGAATCACCGCATCCACTCGCGGAACCGCAAGCCCGTACTTGAACGACAGCTTCTGTGTGGTCTCGCCCTTTTCGTGGTCGGCGAGAATGTTCTGTTTCAGCTCGGGGCCAACCAGCCGGTTGCTGCGAGTGAACTTGTTTTCCGCAAACGGCTGCCGACTGGGGTCGACGTTGTCGGCTGCAAACACCTGTTTCCAGTCCACTAACCGCCGGCCCTGGCGGTGCCAGGGCTTGACGGGCCAGGACTTTGTGTAGGCCGTGGCCTTGTTGAACTTTGAATATGCCGGAGTCGCTGCCAGCGGGTTCTTGACATAGATGCCTTTAAAGTTTTTTTTGCCCAAAAAGGCCATCAGGTCTTTTCTGCCCACGGTCATTTTGCGAGTCAGAAACGGGACCACAGGTTTGGGTATTTTAGCGCCGGCTTACTAACGCCGGCTTAGTCGTGATTGTCGAATGCTTAGTCATGAGTAGCCGGCCCTGGCTTGCCAGGCGTCGATATTTAAATAGAATACTAGGTATATAAAACTCGTTGGTTCGGTGCTCCTATGTATTACTTTTCTCTACTTGTCCCGCTTTCGGTGGCAGAAAATAGGGTCGACATTTGCGGGGGTTCCGCCCGCACCCCCTGGGCCGCCTAAAGGCGGTAGACTGTGGTGCCCCGGCGAGTTTTAGCTCGAAGAGTTAGGAAATCCCCTATGGCACGGTTTTTGCGGGTTTGGTGTGCTCGCTGTCCCCGTCGGCGGATCAGATCCTTGAGGAAATAGAAATATCGCTCTTCTCTCCTGCAGCTCGTCGGCTCCCACGGCGACTCATAATTGAAATCAATTGCCTGTCTCTGTTCTCTCTTCACTTTTTGAACTATCCAAGTTAGAACTCTTAGGTTTTGCCTTGAGGCGGTAGACTACACTAGATGGTTTCTCCGTAGTTATGACTCTCCGAGCCAGAGCCTTTGCGGAATGCAGAAGTGCACTACAGTCTACCGCCTTCAGGCGGCCCAGGGGCTGCGGGGGAACCCGCCGCGAATACTCTGTAATTATGTGATTTTTCCAACTCCGAGCTAACGCCCGTCGTTTTCTCAGAGGGATATTTTCATTCTAGCCAGGTCTATTCAGCGATCACGCAGCGCAGTGGTAGCATGGCATGGCATGTGATGTGACGCCAGCGGCTGGATCCGGCTGCGGAAGAGAGAGCCCCAAAAAGCGCGGCGGGCGCAGCCAGGTCAGAACAATATTTTAAATAGCTAAATCTGTCTAGAAAATATACGGGTTGCCGCTCAACGGCGTGGTGTCGATGCCGGCCGCCAGCGTCTGCTCTTTATGGGCCTCGTAACTGTCGTCGAATTTTTTGTGCAGAGAAGTAAGGATCTTTTCTGCCTCTTTAAAGTCAATCTGTTCGAACGATTGCAATTGTTGCTCGCTCTCGTCTTCCTTGACAAGATCGATTTCTCCGAGCAGAGCGACGTTTTCTCCGCGAACAATCCACACTCCGCGGACCTGCTCGGCGTATTTGTTGTCCAAATAGATGCGCTCGACGGTTTCCTGCACGACGAGGTTGCCGAAGCTGTCGAAGCTGCGCAGCACGCCAAACAGCGTGCGGCCGTCTCTTAACGTGAGGACGATTTTTTCTGCCGTTAGTACGCGGTCCACACTAAAATGAAAAACGCCACTCGATTGTGCCGCCTCAAAAGATTCCAAACTTACTATCAACAAGCTCCAGCAGCGATGCGGCGGTGGTAAACACCTGCAGCGGCATTGCCCGAGGGTCCTCCAGAGGATCTGACATGCTGAATAACTCACAGCCCCGGTGCCTGAGAGATGGTTGTGGAGATAAGCCGGGACTTCCCCGTGCCCTTAGGTAACCGCTAAGTGCAGTTCACAGCTTATCTTGGACCGCCAAGTGAAGGTTATAGCGTAGGGCGAGGGTGCGCCGTTGAGAACCCCTAAGTGCAGTTGATAGCTATCTTTTTACCTTAAGTGCAGGTAACAGCGTTGGGTTGTTGATTTTTTTTGCATGGCCATGTAATAGTGGGCTGAGCCCGAATTGGGCCGTGCCGCACCGTCGACTATACTTTGTCGTAAGTTGATAGCTCCGTTTTTAGCGCCGTTTTTTAGCTCCCGTTTTAGGCAGTTTCTTTGCTCGGTGCAATCGTGTCAATACGCCGGAACTTCTCTCCGATCCGCGCTACATATCGTATGTTGATGCTTATCTTTGGACGATAAGGATACCTATCTGCAGTCCGCTAAGTGCAGGTCATAGCGTGGGTCTTCAACCTCAAAAACAGCTTGATGGCAAACCAGCAGAAAAGAGGTCCAGTATATTTCGGGTGGTATCTATGACTATGTCTTTGGCTCACCATTTAATGGATTTTGTCCAGGCACGCTCGATATTACGGATATTCTGGCCCCGGCCCTGTTTGGGGCGCTTGGCTTGTATCCTCTAAGTACAGGTAACAGCGCGCTTTCTGCTGAGAGATAACAAATAACTGATACTAACTGCAGGAAATGCCGCGGAGCATGTAGATACCGATAACTGATACCGATAGCTGATACGCACTCCGCGGTCAAGGCAGATAATTGATATGATGGACTGAACTATCAGCTACTCTAATACCTACAGGCAAGCCACACTATGGCCAGCTGATAATTAGGGTCCTCTAGAATAACGGTAAATCGGTAGCTAGTCACAGCCACGGTCCTTTTTCGCGGGGAATCCCCCGCACCTCCCCCGCACCTCCTGGGCCTCCTAAAGGCGGTACACTGGGCACACTAGAGTATATCTCCCGCAACCGACGAGCTTCAGCTCTGAAAGTTGTTAAAAAATAAAAGAGTGCGATATATACCACGCGGCCGAAGCTTTTAATCAGGGCCCCGATGTACCGCCTTAGGGCGGAACACCGACGAGCTTCAGCTCGGAGAGTTATTAAAAAAAAAAAAGAGATCAATCACTACCCAACCGAAGCTTTTGATCAAGGCCCCGATATACCGCCTTATGGCGGAAAACCGACGAGCTTCAGCTCGGAGAGTTATTAAAAAGAAAAGAGACAATCACTACACAACCGAAGCTTTTAATCAGGGCTCCAATGTACCGCCTTATGGCGGAAAACCGACGAGTTCAGCTCGGAGAGTTATTAAAAAAAAAAAACGGCAAAGCTGCCAATGTTTGCGGAGTACTTCGTGGAACCCCTGGGACGCAAAACGGACGAGCTGCAGCAACGTTGAGGAAAAAATAAACTGCGCTGTGTTTGGCGAGTCGCCTGCGGCGGAAAATAGATGAGAGCAGTAGATATGGACTACAATAGATATGAAAAAAAGACTAGGTGTCCCTGAAGGCGCGCGCGTAGAACGTCTCCCACATCTCGATGGCCTCCTTTTGTGTCTCGACCGCGGCCTCGACTACAATCTCCACGCAGTTGCGCAGATCCTCGTAGTTTTCGCGCGACACGCGCGCCATCTCCTGGTTGACGCGTTTGGTGGTTTCCGCGGCCTGCGTCTGCAGGCTCTCGAGCTTGTCTGCCTGCGCGGCAATCTCCTGCTCGACCGCCTGCTGCCGCTCGGTCTGCGTGCGGCCCTGACGGCGCAGCTTTTCCAGCACCGCGCGCTTTTTGTCGAGCTCGCTGCCGGCAGCGGTGACGGCCGCCGCAGCGCGCTGCCGCGCGTTCAGCGCGTCGCGAACAGAGCCCACCTGCCGCAGCTGCTCCTCAAGCCGCATGCCGATCGAGAGCGTGTCTTGCTGGCGCTGGCGCGTGTAAACGGCCGCCAGCTTCTCGTGGACGCCGGCAAACTGGCGCAGCGCTTTGCCGAGCCGCGCAGTGGGCTCCACAACCGCCAACGCCTCCGTCACGTTCGCAAACTCCTGCAGCGAGTCGCTCAGCTCTTTGCGTTGCACCTCGATCTGTTCGAACGCCCGGCAGATGACGCGCAACTCGGTCTCGGCGCGGTCGAGCCGCGCGCGCTGGTCGGCGAGCCACCCATCGGGCTCCTCGACCCGGCCAATCAGCCCTAAAGAGGACATGAACCCACCCGACGTGGCCGCAGGCTCGGCCTCTTCTTCGGGGATCACCCGCGTCTTTATATACTCACTAAAATCACTGGAGGCAAGGAAAGCCTCCAGATCCGCATCCGCATACAGCGCGGGGTGCTTGACGACGCGTCGAAGCATCTGCTCCAGGGCGGCGCGCCGGTGCTCAATAAAGTCTTCATTGAACCGGCCAACCGCCTGCTTGCCGGGCGGCGCAGGCACAATCACGCCCGGGTGCGTCGACTCGAGCGCACGGTACAACCACCGGAAATCGCGGTACCGCCGCTGCACACTGCAGCTCTTGGGGTACCGCGCGTAGTCCGTGCTGGTATTGATGGTGTAGACGGTGTGGGCGCTGGCAAGATCGCCGATGCGCGACGGGTCACCGACCTCGATCTCGAAATGCACGGGCGGCGTCAAATCGACGTCGTCTTTGGGCGGCGTCACGGGGCCCACCAGCCCGTCTGCGCCCTCACCATCTGCGGCTGAACCGCCTGCTACGGAATCTGCTACTGTATCGCCCGAACTACCGGCGCCCGAACTACCCGAGCCGCCCGCGCCAGACTCAGCGCCTTCGCGAAGATGTACGCGCGACATGGCCAGCCGTACCTCGTCGGCATCAGGCTCGCCGGCCGCCGCCGCCGCCGCCGCAAGCGGCACTTCGTCGAGCTCGCCCGACCGCGACAGATCGTGCGCATGTTTAGCTGTAGTGTGAGAGTTCCCACCCAGTGGGTCGCCCAATGAGTCTCCCAATGGACCAACCGAATCACTGAGCGGATCGCCCTGGCCCGCCAGAGGATCCTCCACAACAGTCACCGTCGTGCGCTTGCCTCGCCGGCGAGACGGCGACGCCGTAGACTTGGCAAGCAGCTCAGCCCCATCTGCACGGTCCCCGCCGACAGCATGTGACGATTGGCGCACAAAATGCAGGTCGCCCGAGGGGCCCTCAGACCCGGCAGTCAAGGCCGCCAGCGGATCAGCGGCCGCCTGCACCGGCGAGCTGTGAAAAGGGCTTTCCAACGGAGCCCTAAACGAATCGTGAGACGTCAACACAGTACTGGCGTAAGGATTGCTGTTGCCATCCTCCTTGTCAGAGCCAGAATTGGCTCCATCGTCCTCCTCAGCATACAAAGGGCCGTCGTCTTGAGCACCCCACGGCGAAACTGTATCATCAGTTCCGAGAATAGACTCTCCTAAATGATGCGAGCTAGACAATTGGTTTCCCCATGGAGATTCTTCTTCTTCCATGAAATTTGACATGCTGGATGCCTCGTTGTGTTTTGGAAATGTGGAGGCCTGGCTGACTCCAGGGGGGTACTGTGCTACTGCTTAATAATCATCTAACGTGGCTGATTAACCGGCGGTCGTGAGCCTGGCTGACTACGCATGTGCCGATAGTTGTGGTTAACGTTGGTTTGACTAAGCATGGTCTTTTACGTGACTAAGCAATCGTCTGAGGCGGTGGCGATCAAGGCTGATCAAACCCCTCTGCTGACTGCAGATCGCACGATCTACCGGCATCGTTAAAAGTAACTTCGGAAAAATATCCGGTATTATTAGCATGATTCAGATTACGTGCGGGATATTCCAAAATTTTCCCTCTTTCTTTAAGCTCCTTCAATAAAGATTCCTCCGCAAAAATGCTTTCGTCTAAGCATGCCCACGCCGTACAAAATCCGCATACCAGTTGATGCAGGTTTGCCTGCATGAGATGAACAATGCATCATCAGATCGCGAGCTTGTTTGAGTTTGTTCGCACTCACTATCTTGAACTCAAGTCAACCCCCGTATAAATTAATAAATATGCGCCTTGGCAAGAAAATGAAGAGCCCAATGTTGTTTTTTTTGAGTAAAAATTGCGCCTGTTGTTGTATAAAAGCTTGCCGCTAAGCTAAGCCCTAAAGGGGCACACTAAGCAGCGGGGAAGGGGTTTGTCGGGAGGTTGCTAAGCACCGAATTGGCGCGCTGTGCCGTAGCACCCGAGGTACTGCAAGGAAAAAATTGGCAGGTAAAAAATTCCCCAAATTATGCATGGAGTTTTGAGGCGCGGCAACTAGACGATGGGCTGTGGCATGATATTATAGTGGGCATGTAGATGAAAATTAAAAAATACTGGATCTTCAAATGATGAATTACAAGGGGAAACAACCACCCCAAATGCGGTATTTTGTTGAGGTTGCCAAGTAGGCACCGTTTTCCCGCATGCCATCGACCGATCTCGAATCGGCCTATGAAGCAGCGGGAATTTCTGTGCCGCTGAGTCAGACGGCCTGATGCTGCACCAGCAAGCTGCGGGGACGGTAGCGAACTGCAAGGGTGAAGATGCCAAGATTGTTGCGGAAGGCAGAGAAAAGGAGGCGTAGACGTTGAAAATGAGACATTAGCAAGGGTTTTTTCATAGCAAAGTCGCTCAAGGAGCATGGCTTGAGGGTGGCAAATCTCTTATTTTAAAAGGTTATTTGTAGCCAGGGGCTCCGGCATCGGACCCTGGATTAGGGGAGCGCACCTAGTTTTTGCGAGCTTCTGCACCCTGCTTTTGTCCGGAGTCATTTTTCTGCAGCCTCATGCAGATTATGCGAGGGAATATGCATGTTTAGGTGACATAAAAAAATACCCGCAGAACGAAACCCCTGGACCTAAAACTATTTCAGCCCTTACCTATTGCCCGCATCGGACAAGTTTGCTCCTTTATCCATTCCCGCTTGAATCTGTGTCTCTCGTTCGTGGTTGCTCTTATTGTTTAATCCAAAGGCTCGTCTCGAAATTCTACATGTCCCTGACCGCATCCTCGATGCTTCGTGGCTCTCCGCAGCCGAACGTAGACAACAAGCCTGCCCCTTCTGCAGATAAAAACCATCATCATTCGGCCCATCATCATGGTCATTCGGCCCATCACCACGGCCATGCGGGAGCTCCTTCTCCTCCCGAATCAAACTATGGGGCCGATCCCCTGCACATTGTCGAATGGATGTGCTGCGAATGTGGATACTTTGCGTTCCCTGCCCATCGCTACGATTGCGCCCGCTGCCACCATGGCATGTGTCCATATTGCCCTCGCCGCCGCCAATGTGATCTTGAGCATTAACTCTTCCACTGGGGTCCTTATCGCCCTGTGACATTGCCATGAGCAGGTTCTGCTTTCTTGTGTTGCTTTCTAACTGCTCTGTTGTTCTATTGTGGTTCTATCCTGGTTTCCATCCTGGTTTCCATCTTGGTTTCCATCCTGTTTTCCAGTCCCTATTTTCCAGTCCCTATTTTCCAGTCCCTGTTTTCCGGTCACCCAGCTGTTACCCTATGAAGCAATAAGGTTCTTGAGCAACAATGAAGCGCCCCACCACAAAAAAACGGCGCCATGGCCACCATAAACTGCTATTTATGTCTTTCCACATCCCGCAAGGTCTCAAGAGACTGGGGATCTAATCGTTTATTTATCGCTCTCTGCATTTTTTAACTTTTTCTAACTCATGTACATGCATTCCCGCTTAGTTCTCTCTCCTGCCAGCCACAAGGCTCTCGACCGATTCCAGACCAGCGCTAGCTTGGATCCTTGTGAAACGTAAGAAAATAGACTTGGCTATTGGCCAATTAGTTGCGGAGTTTCCCCAGTATCCCCCGCATCCCCTGGGCCGCCCAAAGGCGGTAGATCTACCGGTTTATCTGTAAAAGCCCGGGTTTAGTCCGTATCCTTATGAGAACATAAACATGAACCCCAGCTACAACCCACTATTTGCGGGGGATTCCCCCCCCCGCACCCCCTGGGCCGCCTAACGGCGGAGGTATTTCACTCGACCCCCATCTACTTCCTTATGGCAGACATCGTCGAGCTTCACCTCGAGGAGTAAAGGAGCTCGGAATCGCCAGCGTGGATGCTCGAAAGAAAGCCACACAACTTTGTGTTTGCGGGAGGGACTCCACTCATCCCCTGGTCCCCTGAGCCGCTTTCCACCGGGCCCCAATCTACCGCCGTTAGGCGGCCCAGGGGGTGCGGGGGATTCCCCCACGAAAAGCCAGCCGGCCAAGGAGGACAGGGCCTATCAACAACAGTACACATGATTTCGGGCCAACGGCGAGGGAAGCGGGAGTGTAATGTGGCGGCTGTCAGGCTTCTAGATTTATCTGGTATACATGGGCTGCTAGCTGCTAGAGTCCTCTGGCTCGCGGTCGACGAGCTGATCTATGATCTCGCCGACGCGGCCCATGGACGCTTGGATAGAGGCGATCTGCGATACTGCAACGTGAAGGCCGTCGAATCCAAAACAGGTCGGGCTGCCGAGCGTCACCGATTGCAGCGCCGGCATTCCCGGGTACCGCTGCGAAAAGTGGGTCAAAACGATATGCTTTGCGGCCATTTCCGCGCCGATTTCCAGCGCCTCCGAGATAGTCGAGTGCCGCTTGGCCTTGGCCTCGGCCGCCAGCTCGTCCTCGTGCGTCGCTTCGTGCACTAGCACGTCGCAGCCTTTGGCCATCTGCGCGAAGAACCGGTTGGGGCGACTATCGCCGGAATAGGCAAACCGGAAAGTTTCTGTGGGGCTCAATTGGTACGTGAACTCGGCATTGTAGCTGCGATCACAGTGGTATGCTCTGCAAGTGCGGATAGTTGGCGAGGCTGCGTCCAAAGCCGAATCCGAGGCAAAGGTCGAAGAGGCCGAAGAGGCCGAAGATTGAGGAGGCAACGTACGATATCCTCTCCCCACAATCACATCTTCGAGATCTACAAACTTAAGACGGTCCATATCCACTTCGTTGTTGATAGCGCACCATTCAGAGACAAACTCATATATCCGTTCAGGTCCATAAAGCATTAGCGTTTTATCGGGGTTCGCTTGTTGCCACGCTCGTATCATAGTTAACAAGCCGAGATGATGGTCGGCATGCATGTGACTGATATAGATAGTATCAATTTCCCGTAGTCGTTGCTGGACGCCTTCAGGGCCATATAGGCGTTTAAGTGAGTTCAAAGTGGCTTCACCGCAATCCAGCAGAATACCTCGAGCTTTTTCATGAGTGGGAACCCGCACAAACGTACTGGAAACATTGCGGTACTTTGAAGGGGCCGAAGAACCTGTTCCAAGCGTCACAAATGCGGGCTCATTTTCCGGGAAAACAAACGATGCAGCATCGTTATCGACATCGACATGCTCTAAAACATTGACTGAGTCTGTGGCCACTGAAGTGGGCACGCTCACCGTATCGCCCTCTTGAAGCGGGATAAGATTGAGGCCGCTGCCAGGCAAATCTACAGCCGCAGGGGCCGAGTACGGCTTCACAAAGAAGGGAAACTCCTTCCTGAGAGCGGCCTGCATGCTCACAATGCTTGCTAGAGTAGGATAATCGGGAGATGTTTGAGGATGTGAGAGGTACTGCTTTGCATTCTTGAATTTTTCACTCAGCGCAGCCAAAGCAGGGCTCGACAGGTCTGTTTCGGGGCCCAAAAAGTAGTACACCACGCTCACAACAACATCATAGTCGCTATCTCCTCGCTTGCGTTTCAATCCGTGAGCCCAAGGATACTCTAGAGCAGCCTCGATATGTTTTTCAGTAGGCAAGTCCAGCACCAGCACGCGGGCGGGCGTCGGAGCGGGTTCTAGCACTTGACTAGGCTCAACGACCCGTCCTTCCGGGGTCGTCACTGTTTCTCCATTCGAAAGCTTGCCAAACAACGCTCCTGGCGGCACGCCGAGCTCGCGGGCCTTGTTTACCAGGAACTTTCCCCGGGTAGGCAGCATCTGGATAATATAGGACGTCGAACCCTCTACAGCGGGCTCCGAAGCTGTTGAAGGTGAAGCCGACGGTGAAGCCGACGGCAAAAGAACACTTTGGACAATGAGATTGTTGTCTTGAAAGTCTGGAGGCACTGCAATTTCAATGTCCAGGGGATTATGGAAAGTGAAATTTCGCCAACTCGCTCGCATGGCCTGAGCTCGTTCAGGCAGTCCGGTGTGAATGGCAGGCACTTTATGGGCCTCGGCTATTGATAAAAGATAGCCAGGAAGGCCCGAGACCGACGACCAGTCTAAGGGCCCGGAAAGAAAGATCCCTGAAATTTTGGTGCTTTTGATGCGGCTTTGGACCAGCGTTCGCTGGAAGCCTTCGCCGATTCTACCAAACAGATAACGCTTGCCATCTTTTGTCTGTACAAATAGACTTGGATGCGCAACGTCTGCGGAAATATGGGTCAAGGCAGAGATGGCAGGTTGCATTCTGTTGATGCGAGCGTTCATGCACTTGATGAGTCTTAGTCTTGATCTGCGGGACCCGAAAAGGGCTTTAGCCTGGGCCTAGATGACCTTAAGGAGGTACTTTCAGGTACTTTTCGCTACTTTTCGCTACTTTTAGGCGTACATGTATACAATTTTGATATATTAACTAGAATTAAACCATCTTTTTACTGGCACTCACAAAGCCGGAACCCTTGATGGAGAACATCAGCCCCTCGTCTGAAGGCCGGACAATGGCCTGGGTGCCGAAAAACGACTTGAGTTCTCGCAGAAGCGTAATGATGTCTGAATCAAGCGCATCATTGCCTACCAACAGCCGGCCAACATCTTCTTTTCCAAGAACCATCATCACCAGAACGGTGGGCAGTTCCATCCGTCCCACAGCTCCACGGATGGCCAACTCTGCCAGCAATTGCTTGGCCACGCGAGCTCCAAGTTCCTCAGGCACGCCGCCGGCTTCCGCAACGCCTTGGGCTCCCACCGGCCATCCTGAGCGGGTCTCGGCAACTACGGTAAGGCCGAATCCGGGCGATAAACCACTCTCGTCGCCGCGGGCCGCATCGGAATAGATAAACGTCTCGATTTGAGCGGCCTTGAGCCCTGCTCGCGCAGCCTCAATGACTCTATTAACACTCGCAGGACTCACACGGGTCGAATAGGCGATGCCTCTAATTTTGGCGGCCTGAAACGGCGTTTGAGCATGGATGGTTTTGGGCTGTAGCACCAAGAAGCCCATTTTCAAAGTGACCTCGCCGCCGCCTTTAGGAGCGGAGCCTCGTTTGACGATGCGCAATTCCGAGTCGAGAATGCCGAATTTCTCGAGAACAGGGAAAAGAACAGTGCGGATGGCATCCACGCCGAGATCCTGCTCGCTGGAGGTGATGCCTTTAAAGGTCACACTCAGTGTTTTCTTGCCAAACGGCGCCAGCCACAGCAGAGGCTCGATAAAATATCCAACAGCCCGGCTTAACGGGCATGTATGCGTGTGTGTGCCTCCCACAATAAGGCCGGGAGTGTAAATTACAGTGGTACCGGTGTACGAGATCTCGAAAACGGAGCCGTTTGTGACCATTTCCAGCAGCCGCAGGAACGACACTTCGTAGTCTTTTAGGCCCGGATTCACATCCTCGGGCCTTATACCTGTGATTTTAATAGGCTTGCCGCTCAAAGTGGCCAAAACCAATCTTTGGCGAAACTGTTCACTGCCCGTGAAAGTTATCATTAGGTAATTTTTTTCTCGAGATCTATTTTTCATTTTTCACTGCCTCTCAGAAACACATGGTAAAAATTAAATACACTGACATATAATAAAAAGAAAAATAAAAATATTCAGAACAATGCATTTGCGGGGGATTCCCGCACCCCCTGGGCTGCCTAAAGGTGGTAGTTTACACCGCCCGCCCCAGTCTACCGCCGTAAGGCGGAGAACCGACGAGCTTTAGCTCGGAGAGTTCGTAAAAATAAATAAATATAAAAATAAAAATAAATAAACCTGCACGCCAATTCATTTTGAATTGTCAAAGCCAGCCTCAGCCGGGAGTATTAAAAAAGAAAAATAGCGTATTCAGCGCTTAATCAGCCGGCGATGTCCCAGGCTCGCCTCAGCATCGTCATTCTCACATCTCCACAGCAGAAAGGCCATGTCGAAGCGGCAATCCCCAATGGCAGCGGGACCGCCTAAACGGTTCAAAGATGACGGAATGATGTCGTCGCCGCAAGCGAGCGGTGCGTCGGGCATGTCTGCGGCCATGCTGGGCGGCGGCGGAGGAAATGGCGCCAGCGGCGGCCATGGAAACAACGGAAGCAATGGAGCTAATGGAGCCAGTTCTGGCGGCGCGGGCGCTGCTGGACTCGGCGGAATGGATCCCGACCAGCTCACGGATGTGCTTCTTTCTGCAGGCGTGGATCTGCAGGAAGAAAGCAGCAACCTGTCGAGCACTTTACCGGCCGAAGGAATGAGCGGCGCGACGCCTGCGCCGCTGATCACCGACGTGAACGACCTGTTTCTGGACTACGCGAACCTCAGCGGCGCCGTGCGGCGCGGGGCGCACGAGCAGGGCGTGCGGATCGCCGACGGCCCGAATCTGGAGGTCGCGGGTCTTCTGGCGGCCGCCTGCGAAGAGTGGCTGGCCGAGATCGTTACCGGCACGGCGCTTTACTCGCGCCACCGCCGGCTGTCCAAAAACGACAACCCCAGCAGCGTCTCCAAGGCCCTACGGACGATTGTCCAGCAGGATAAAGACCTGGAGCAGCGGCGGCAGGCCGAGAAGCTGGCCATGGGCATTGGCGGCAGCGGCGAGTCCAAGAGCAAGCTGACCGAGGAGACCATGCACCGCGCGGCCAACGACACGGCCGCCATGATGACCATGGGCAAGAAACAGTACTCGTGGCTGTCGTCGGGCACGGGACAGGCCCACGCGACGCCGCCGGCCCGCACGCGCGGCGGCGACGGGCAGCGCTTCAAGGAGGTCAAGGAGGACCAGGCGATCGTGCTGCGAGACCTGCTGAACGCGCTGGAAAGCAAGCAGATGGGTGTCAAGCGCGTGCTCGCCAAGGGCTACTCCAAGGTTAGGGATTGAGGCCCCAGGCCCCCTTACAAATCTGCCCAGTCCCCCCTCTACATAACGCCCTAGTCCCCCTTACGGAACGGCCTAGTACCCCGCCGGACAGTGATTTTAATGTTTGCATTTCCCCGGGCGCTATCTTTCGCGGGGGTTTCCCCCGCCCCCCCGGGCCCCCTTACGGCGGAGGTTCACACCAGTGTACCGCTATGAGGGTGCTGAACCCGGCGAAGACTTCTTGAAAAACTAAAATAAATATAACGAACGTTTGCGGGCGATCCTTTGAGTCGCCGCGGGCGGGAAGGTGCACCTGGGCCGTAGTCTGCCGCCTGAAGGCGAACCCGGCGAGCTTTAGCTCGGAGAGTTATTAAAAAATAAAATAAGCAACGTTTGCGTCGACAGTACCTGAGTGGTGCCCCAGTCTACCGCCGTGAGGCGGAAAACCGACGAGCTTTAGCTCGGAGAGCCATAAAAATAAAATTACACCGCTCTGTATTCGCGGGGGATTCCCCCGCACCCCCTGGGCCGCCTTACGGCGGTAGTTTAAACTAATGCGTAGAGGCTACCGCCATGAGGCGGAACCCCGACGAGCTTTAGCTCGGAGAGTTACTGAAAAAAAAAGAAATTCAAAGCAATAGAAGAACTGTCTACACAGGCTGCGGGCATGCCAGATACGCAACGGGCCCCGACGCCCGAGACAGGGCTGGAGCGGGCAGCCCGGCGCAGATGTAAACACCAGATTTGTCTTACATAACCGGACATGTTCAATCTCGCGGATAAATACAGCGAGTTTGTGGCGGATCCCGCGCAGCTGGCGGGCGCCGCGGCCATTGACGTGGCCGGTTTGGTGGCCACGCTGACGGGGGATCCCGAGATGGTGCTGGACGACGACACGTGGCAGGCCGCGGTGGATCTACATGCCGAAGAGGCCGATTCTGAAGCGCTGGTGGAAATGGTGGCGGCAGGCCTACATTACGCCGGCCGCAGCGCTGCCGAGGCGCTGGCGGAGCTGGACACGGCTCGGTTTGCGCAGATCCGCGAGATCATGGAGAAGTACGCGTTTCTGGCGCACTGGCAGCTGACGGCGGCCGAGCGCGTGCTGGCGCGGGTTGGCGGCGGCTCACGGCCCGGTACTGCCAACCAGGACGGTGCCGGCGCGGCCGAGGAGGCGACGTACAGGCGGCGGCGGCAGGTCGCGCAGTCGCCGGCGGCCGCGCACGTGGTGCAGCTGCTGGACGCGTTCTACGCGCTGGTGCGCATCGGGCTGGACGCGCTGCTGCCCACGCGGGCGGAGCGCGACGTGTTTGCGACGCTGTTTGTGCGCCCCAGCTTCAAGCTGCTGGAGCTCGAGCTGGTGGCGCGCGACAGCACGCTCTGCAAGCACATTCTGCGCGCGCTGGCCATCGCCGTCAAGCGCCTGGGCCAGGTGCCGCAGGTGCAGTCGCAGGCCGTGCAGCTGCTGATCTACTACGAGCACGCGAGCGACCCGCTGGCCGAGCTGCTGCGGGTGCTGCGCGAGCAGTTCGACCACCCTGCGCTGGGCGACGCCGTGCTGCGCGAGCTGGCGGGCCGGCAGTGGTCGCCGTCGGACAAGCGCGGCCCCAAACACGTGGCGGCGCTGCTGGAGCGGCTGGGCGCCGATGCGCCGCTGATTGCGCTGCTGCAGCTGCCGGTGATTGCGCCGCTGGTCGACGCCAACGTGCCGGCGCTGCGGTCGGCCGTGGTGGGCGTACTGGCCAACATGGCCATCTTTGTGCTCAAAGAGGGGCTGCCCGAGCAGCTCGCGCAGCAGCTGGCCGAGCGGTCGTCCGGCGACGGCGACGACGACGACGAGGCCCGCGAGGAGCGCACGGCGGCCGCGCAGGTCCGCGAGCTCGTGGACCTGATTGCGCAGCGCGCGTACGATATCGCGCATTTCGTGCGCTCGCGCGCCGTGCAGTCGCTGACGGCGATCGTGCTGAGCGGCGCGCGCGTCACGGCGCTGCGGCCGAAGCTGGCCGACTGCGCGTGCGCCAAGCTCAAGGACCGCTCGCAGCTCGTGCGCGACAAGGCGTTCAAGCTCATGACGGCGCTGATCGAGACGCATCCGTTCCGCTCCGCCAACGGCCGGCTCGCGCGCAGCGCGTGGGAGCAGGACCTTGCCGCCGCAGAGAGCGAGCTGGAGGAGTACCTGCGGGGGGTCGACGGGGCCCTCCGAGAGGCGGCGTCGCAGCAGCGGCTGGGGCCCGTTGAAGAGGCCGACGAGGCCGACGAGGCCGAAGAGGCCGACGAGGCCGACGAGGCCGACGGGGCGGCTGGGAGCTTGGTGGGGGGTAACCCCCCCCCCCCCCCGGGGCCGCCTTCGGCGGAGGGCTCTAGTGGTGACGGTGCTGGCGACCTCGAAGTCGCCGGGACCGACGTTCAGGCTGTAGCCACACGTGATGGTGCCGACGCGGAGGGCGATGATGCAGAGGGCGACGGGAACAGCGCCGTGGGCCTCCAGCTGCGCATCAAATACTGTCGCGACGCGCTCGCGTTCATCGCCCAAATAGACGCGGCCGTCGACACCGCCATCGCGCTGCTCGGGTCCATGGCCCGCGGCGATCTCGTCAACGCCATGGACCTGTTTCTCGTCTGCCACCTGTTTGGCGTCGAAAAGGCCCGCGAGGGCATCCGCCGCATGGTGCATCTGGTGTGGATCAAGGCCACCAACGACGAGAAAGAGAGCGTGCAGAAGAAGCTGGTGGACTGCTATACGCAGCTGTTTCTGACCGCGCCCGACAGCGCGTCCGAGCGCGACGCGGCGCTGTACATTGCCGGCAACCTGATCGAGCTGGCGCTGGACGCGCGCGGCGACGAAATCAAGTCGCTGGAGCGCGTGTTTGTGCAGATGGCCGCCAGCAACGAGCTGCTGCTGGGCGGCGTGGTGCGCATGCTGTGGCAGATCTACGGCTCCGAGCAGCCGTCGGTCGCCGACAGCTCGCGCCGCGGCGCCGCCATGGTGCTGGGCATGTTCGCTGGCCAGGACGCCAACATCGCCAAGGCAGGGCTCGAGCAGGTGCTGCAGATCGGGTTGGGCGCGCGCGGCCTGGCCGACGTGGAGCTCGCGTGCTCCAGCTGCGTGATCCTGCACCGCCTCATGGACCCGGCCGAGTGGCAGGGCTCGGTGCCGCCGTCGCGGCTGCCGTACGACCACGACATTTTCGTCAAGCTCGGCACGCTGATGCTTCAGCCGTCCACGGACCTGCGCTGGCTGCAGCTCGCCAAGCTGGCGCTGCAGGTGATCGGCGACCTGTGCGAGGACCCCGACAATCTGTACACGGAGCTGCTCAAGGCGTTCCACGAGCGGGCGCGGGAGGAGGAGAATGCCGAGGTGCAGCAGGCGCTGATTGCGCAGGAGCTGTTTGTGGCGGGCGAGGCGGCGCTGAACATCGCCGTCGGGCTGGACCGCAGCGAGCTGCTGTTCAAGCGGCGGTTCCGCGAGCAGGCCGAGGGCCGGCTGGCCGCTGTCGCTTCCGCCGCCACTGCCGCCGCCACCGCTACTGCTGCAGGCAGTGGCACTGGTGCCGGTGCAGGTGGCGCCGCCACATCTGATGGCGCCGAGGACGACCTCGAAATGATGGGCGCCACCACCGAAGACGATTTCGCCGAGGCCGTCCGCGAAATCCGCGAGCACGAGCTCCTCTACTCCGACACCGCCATGCTCGCGCCCTACGCGCGCCTCATCGCCGAGCTCGCGGCCGCAGAACTCAAGCACCCGCACTGGCCGTTTCTGGGCCTGTGCGTGACCCTCTCGTTCTCCAAGCTTATGCTGATCAGCTCGCAGTACGCCGAGACAAACCTGCCCGTGCTGCTGAAGCTGGCCGAGCAGTCGCCGCGGCCCGAGATCCGCGCCAACCTCGTCGTGGCGCTGGGCGATCTCGCGCTGTGCTTCAACCCGCTCGTCGACCAGCACACGGCGTTTCTGTACGGCCGCATGGCGGACCCGGACGCGGCCGTGCAGCGCACGGCCATGGTCACGCTCACGGGCCTGATTCTGCGCGGCCAGATCAAGGTCAAGGGCAAGATCAGCGAGATGGCCAAGGCGCTCGAGTCGCCCGACCTCGCCATCTCCAGCCTGGCCCACACGTTCTTTGCCGAGTACGCCACAAAGGACAACGCCATCTATAACTCGGCCATCGACATTCTGTCGGGTCTGGTGGCCGACGACACGCTCGACGAGCCCAAAATCCAGGCCATCCTCAAGTACGTCATGCCGTTTGTGGACAAGGAGCGCCAGATCAAGCTGCTGGCAGAGCGCCTGCTGGCCCGCCTGGGCCGCAGCGCAACCCGCCGCCAGTGGGACTGCACGGCCTACGCGCTCAAGGTGCTGCCGGGCGAGCGCATCGAGGCCTGCGCGGCCGTCCTCGAGCGCGGTTTCAGCGAGGTGCGCGGTGTCGACGACCCGGCAGAGCCCGACGTTGCCGAGGCGGCCGCCGAGTCCGCGACGCCCCTCGCAGAGGCGGCACAAGACCCGCCCGACATACCCGACACAGACGCATAACCCGCGCCGCCAACACCCTGGCGCGACGAATGCGCCTCAAGCTGGCTGGTCCACGTGAGGCGCATCTAATCATGTATTTACCTTTTTTTTTTAACTCTCGTCGATTCCCGCCTGAAGGCGGTCCGCTCTACTTTCTCGTCTCCAATACTTTCGTCCGTCCATCGTGCTACCGGCATGTGCATTTCGTGGGGGTTCCCCCCACACCCCGGGCCGCCTGAAGGCTATACACTCTACCTTCTAGTGGAAACCTCCGCAGTGCTGTTGTTGCTGTCCATCTTGCCACCAGCATGTGCATTTCGTGGGGTTCCCCCCACACCCCCGGGCCGCCTGAAGGCTATACACTCTACCTTCTAGTGGGAACCTCCGCAGTGCTGTTGTTGCTGTATCGTCCTTGCGCAGTTCGTAGGTACCGCCGAGGGCGACCAGGGCGTGGGGAACCCCTGAAATCTCAGCTGTAAAGCTGAAAGCGGCTAGGAGATGGTGCAGTGCATAGACTCTATCCGCCGAAGGCGGCTCGGGGGTGTGGGGGAACCCCCCACGAATACATAGGATGTATGCTGAAGACGAGCTGAGGGCATGATGCAAGTACATAGAGTCTATCCGCCGAAGGCGGCTCGGGGGTGTGGGGGAACCCCCCACGAATACATAGGTGGTATGCCGAAGACGAGCTGAGAGCGTGATGCAAGTACATAGGCTTTATCCGCCGAAGGTGGCTCGGGAGTGTGAGGGGAACACCCGCAAGAGCATACCCCTGTTTGAATCTCCTTTTGCGACCAAAGCAACAAACCGCTACCGATTTAGCACAGTGGAAACAGCCGCGGCGGCGAAAGAGGGGTCTAGTTCAGCAGTAGAGGCGAGGGCAGCTAGAATTATGGTTCCTGTGAGCTGATCCGCATTAAGCTCGCATTGAGCCCAGCAGAGGGGTGTGCATTACCGACCGCCTTGCATGCATGATGGGCCGGGATTATGCCCGGATTATGCCCATGCACCATAAAACGGCCCTGCAGAGCGAGCTACTCACCAACATGTCCTGTGCGCCATTCCACAGCGAGACCAAGCCTATTGATATTCCCGGCCGCGACATTAACGCGCCGAGCCCTGCACTCAGTCCCAGTCCTACTGTCAGTCCTACGACGTTCACCCCGACCATGACGCCGGGCACGCCGCACCGCGTCTTCGACGAGATTCTCGACGCAGACGGACCCTACTGCCGCGTGTACTACCCGCGCGTTTAACCCGCCACACAAGGTGGCCGCACTTGATGAAGCTCGTATGTTCGCGGGCTTCCCCACGCACCCACGCACCCCCCACACGGGCCCACCCAGCACAACGCTCGGAGCCTCAGGAGATTAACAAGCGACTCAGAGGACCCAGAAAAGACTCGAGAGAGAGCCCGGGATGCCCAGCAGAACGCAGAAATAGTAGTTAGCTATGTATTTTATCGGCAGCTATACCTGCCTACTCGACCGTCACCTTGTTGCCCTTGCGGTTCTTGAACCGCTTGCGGTTAGTATCCAACGCCGGCAGCGTCACCATGCGCGCGGCCTCCTTGACGTCCACGAGCCCAAACTGCTGCACGCGCTTGAGCCGCGCCTCGGCGTCCGACGCGTCGGTGCCGAACCGCTTGTGGCGCGTGATGCGTTTCTGCAGCTCGGCCACCACGGCCGCAAGCGCCTCGGCCGGGTCGACCTCGGGCTCGGGCTCGGGCGCTGCCGCAGCCGTCGTGCTAGCCTCTTTTGGGGCTGCTTCGTCGGCGGCTGCACTTGCTTCAGCAGCCACGTCGGTGCCTTCGGCAGCAGGCTCAGTCGCGTCAGACGCTTCAACTGAACCAGAAGCCTCAGCAGCCTCGGCCACGGCGGCGCCAGAAGCCTCCGGCTGCGGCTCGGCTGCCGCAGGTGCTTCGAAAGCTGTCTCGGACGCTCCAGCAGTCTCGACGGCCGCGCCAGCAGCCGCATCGGCACCGGGAGCACTTTCTAACCGAGCAATTAGCTCGTTTTTGGTGCCCGACGTAGGCAGGCCCTTCTCCTTGAGCAGCTCCTTGAGATCGTTGACCTTCAGCTTGCTGTAGCTCATGCTGACCTTGTATGTCCCTTACTCCCACTACTTAATACTACCACTTCTTACTACTCCACTGGTTTCAGCTAAACTAAGCACCAAGCTTGTGAGCTTAAACTCGAAGCGTTCGTAAAATAACAATTAAATAACTTAGCTTTTCTTTTCTTTTTTTTTCTAGCTAAAACTCCTTGGTTTCACCCGTTGATGGTGCAGGAGAAGCCCCGCATACATCCTGGCGGAAAACACATGCTAGCAGGATATGTATTCGCGGGGGGAACCCCCCCGCACCCCCCGGGCCGCCTAAAGGCGGTAGTTTACAGGAAGTGGCCATTGTAACTCAAGGGCCGTTTCAAGCCTCGAGGCAGAAGACTGCTTAAGCGGGCACGTGACCCACGAGAGGCCCGGTCCGGTCCCCTTTATTTTCAGGAAAAGTGCGAGCCAATTGTACCAAATTATGTTTGGTATGGTTTCCAAGAGCTACTGTATTCAAATATAATATTAAAGTGGTTGCTAGCGAGCAGTGAAGAGTCTTGGCGTGGCCCTTGTGCTGGGAACACGAGATTCAGTGATTGTTTCTCGAGTCTCTACCATCAGGTACAACTAACCTCCAACGAATGCCTTTTTGTTCATAAAACTCTCCGACCTGAATCCCGCGGGCTCCCATCTAACGGCTCCACTACATGTGCGCCCTGCATAATATGCACATGCCCTGCATAGCCTCTGCAACTTCTCGGGCGTACCGCCAAAAAACAATCGGCCGGAGGGTTTTTGGCAGAATGCCGGTCCCGCTTTGCGGGGAAAATCCCCCTGCACCCCCCGGGCCGCCCAAGGGGCGGAGGTTTACGCTGCCTGCTAGAGTCTACCGCCTTTAGGCGGCCCGGGGGGTGCGGGGGGGGGGGCCCCCCCCCCCCCCCCCCCCCCGCGAATACATATGCTGTTAGCGCTAACTTTGTGGCATCCCCCGCAACAAAGGGCGGGAGGTTACACTAAAGCTCGTCGGTTATAAGAAAGTATGCTTCCTTGTCTCGCCCAACCAAGAGATATTAAAAACAAAAGAAAAAGAAAAAGAAAAAGTTGCAGGCGGAAAAATGACGGTCAGGAAGTTAAAAAAAAAGCGAAAAAAATACTAATGATGATATATGAGCGTGCAGGCACTCGGTGGCAGCAAGGTAGAAAGCAGGCTCGAGCCCGAGAATGGGAAACCCCCACTCTTGGCAGTAAGCAGGATCCCAGCTATGGTCTGCCAGGTCATTGACGAAAACAAGCAATTCAACGCCGACGTTGGGGCGTTTCTGGACGGCGCGGGAGTGGAAAATGCGGGGCTGAACTACCATTTGGTGTCTGTGTTTGGCTCGCAGAGCACCGGCAAATCCACGCTGCTCAATGCGCTGTTTGGCACGTCGTTTGGAGTGATGAACGAGCAATCGCGTGGACAAACAACAAAGGGCATCTGGATGGGCGTGGCGGACCGCGGCGTGAAAAAAGACAATAAGGACATTCTGATTCTGGATGTCGAAGGCACCGACGGCCGCGAGCGCGGCGAGGACCAGGACTTTGAGCGCAAGGCGGCTCTGTTTGCGCTCGCAACCTCCGAGGTCCTGATTGTCAACATGTGGGAGTCGCAGGTGGGGCTTTACCAGGGCGCAAACATGGGTCTTCTAAAGACTGTTTTCGAAGTGAATCTGTCTTTGTTTCTGGCCGGCAATGCCTCGGTGTCGACGGCTCCTCGGTCCAAAGTACTTTTTGTGATTCGAGACTACTTGGGCCAGACCCCGCTGGAGAACCTGCAGGCGACTCTGAAGGCCGATCTCGAGAAGCACTGGTCGCAGATCGCCAAGCCCAGCGGCGAGCTTGAGCACTCGAAACTCGGCGATTTCTTCGATATCGATTTCGCCGTCCTGCCCCACAAAGTGCTGCTTCCGGCACAGTTTGCGGAGAACGTAAAGACGCTGCAGCAGTGGTTTGTTGACCCCACAAATAAAAACTATGTTTTCGATCCAAACTACCATCGCCAGGTGCCTCTGGACGGCTGGCCGCTTTATGCGGACCAGATCTGGACGCAGATCGAGCAGAACAAAGACCTGGACCTGCCTACTCAACAGATCCTGGTCGCGAGGTTCCGCTGCGACGATATCGCCAACGAGGCCTGGAAGTTGTTCAATCTCGGCTTGGAGCAGATGGCGCTCCCGCTAGGCGGTAAAAACGTGGTTGTGCCGTTTGGTGAGCCGCTCAAAGCCGTGCGCGATGCGTCGCTCGAGTACTACGATTCGCGCGCAAGCCGCTACACAAAAACAGTGTACTCTGAGAAGCGGTTCGAGCTGCTGGGCAAGATCGACGGCCTGCTGATCTCGTATTTCCACGCCCAGCTGGCGGCTCTCGAGCTCGCGACCCTCGCGGTGTTTCGCGCCGCCGTGGCCGCGGCTTCGGACGCTGACTTTGCCGAAACCGCGGCCGCCGCAGAGGTCCAGGCGCGCCACGCGTTCCACGAGGGCGCCACTGAGGCCACCATCGACCCGAGCTTCTACTCGCATACGGCCGAGACCGCGGCGTTCGACTCGAACCTGGCCGCCGAGGCGCAGCAGCTGCGCGCCAAGAAACTCGACGCCATTGCCGCCAAACTCAAGCGCACCATCGCCGCCAAACTCGACGCCCAGCTGCCGGTCGTGCTTGGCAAAGCCGGGCCCGACACATGGCTGCAAGTGCAGCAGCTCGTGGCCCAGGCCGAGCAGGACGCGCTCAAGCCGTTCAAGGACGGAGCCGATTTCGGGCTGGGCGGGCCGGCCGACGAAAACACCCGCGGCAAACAACAGGTTTCCCGGGCCGCATGGCTGGCGCTGCAGCAGGCGCTCGCCCGGTTCACGGCCGAGGATTGGCTCGTGGAGCGCCTGCGCGACCGCTTTGAGGACCGCTTCCGCTACGACGACGCCGGCGTGCCTGTCGTCTGGAAACAGGGCGACAATATCGAGGCGGCATACGTGCGCGCGCGCGACGGCGCGCTTGAGCTGCTGCCCGTGATCTCCTCGGCTCGTCTGCCCGATGGCTCCATTCTGGCCATCCCCACCGCCACCACAGCCACCGCGCCCAAGGGCGACCAATCAGAAGCCGAGTTAGTGGACCTCGAAAACCTCGTCTCCCCGGCGACCGCCGACAACGTGCGCGCGCGCTTCAAGCGCTTCGCTGACGGCGCGTTCCTCGACGCGAAACGCGCGCTCGCCTTCTCCGCAGTGCACATCCCCTACTACTTCTGGCTGCTGCTGCTGGTCCTTGGCTGGAACGAGCTCATGGCCGTGCTGCGCAACCCGCTGCTCATCATGCTGGTTGCCCTGCTGGGTGGCGCCGCCTACCTGGTCTACTCGCTGAACATGGCGGGGCCCGTGCTGTCGGTTGCCGAGGCAATGGTGCAGCGGTTCACGCTCGAGGCCAAGAAAATCGCCCGCCAGTACCTGGAGGAGCCGTCTGCCCCGCGCAACGCCGCCTCCACCGCCACCAACGCCACCAACGCCACCGCCAGCCGCCAGCGCGTCTCCACAAAAACCGAGATCGGCTCCGGCGCCGGCTCCGGCTCGGACATCGAGCTGGACGATCTTAAGCCTAAACAGTAGTTACGCCTCTCGGCATCCTAGTCTCTATAGTGCTAGTATCTCACTTTATCGCACGCCCGTTTTGGCTGTATTCTTTCGATAGCTCGATTCTTTATACCTCTCCGAGCTAAAGCGTCATTTTCGCAGGGCTAGTCAACTAATATACTCTTTCTTTTTTTATAACTCTCCGAGCTAAAGCTCGTCGGTTTTCCGCCTTCGGCGGCCAGTCTGCTGTCTTTCTTTTTTGGCCACCGAGTTAAGTTCGTCGGTTAAGGCGATAGGCTCTGCTTTCAGAGGCTAAACACTGGGGTATCAGTCCGCTTCTGGCTTCTTATTATCCACTAGTCTATATCATCTGTAGAACAGCCGCTCGGTTCGCTCAGCACAGCTAACCTGCTCCTTGATGGACTCAAGAAGTGCGTTCTTATTCTTGATTATCTCCTCTTGATTTTTTTGGTACACGCTGAGCGCCCAGCAGGTCAGCCGTCGCACCTCCTCGCGGCATCGGAACTCCTTGGCCAGCTCCTCCGACGCAAATACCCGGCCGGCAAAGGTAACGCCAGCAGAGACCACCTTTTGCAGCGCAAATAGCAACGGAATATACCGCGGGTATCGCCGCATGAACATCTTGGCATCGTCAGAGATTACCGGCCGCTGGTACAGGAACCGCAGCAGATCGCCAAACTCCTCCAGATTCCGTGGCGGCGCCCGCGTGATTCGGTCGCTTGCAGCCTCGATATCCGCCCATTCTGGCAACGGCAACTTGCCAGTGAGGTACCGCTCAAATGCAGCAACCTCATCACGTGTCATGTTTTGTCGAGCATGCGCAACATAGTCAAGCTCATATATCGCAGTGCTTCCCGCCTGGTCGTCCGTACTAGCAGGTGAGACCCAACCTGTGGCTTGGTAGATGCTCTCGCACCGCTGCATGATCACATGTAGCGCGTCGATACGAGCAAACAATTCGTCCAATTGCATGGTCTCCTGGGGCATGGTCAACCGCTGGCCCTCGGGGTACATTCCTTTAGAGAAATCGATCGAGTGCGGCCGCGCAAAGTCCGGAAGAACCTCCGAGTAATAAACGCGCCTCTGGCCGATCTGCCGACGGTCTATCTCGGTGATGATGGCCTGCCGGATCGGCATCATTGCCAAGTTCATGAATTCGACGTGGAGGTCCTCCTCAGCCAGCTGCCGGTCCAGCCGTCTTCGGCGCCGTTGTAAAGGGAACTCTACATTAGTGCTAGTGTCGCGACACAAGGACTGCACGGTGTCGTGCTCCTGTCCAGGTTGCTTGATCTCGGGGCTCTTTGGTTGCAAAACAGTGGGTCTCTTGAGCTCAGAGGTGCTTGCCTCAGAGGAGGATAAAGGAGGTCCTAAAGGGGACTCCTCTGGAGACCATAGTCTCTCAGTGACAATTGGGATCTCAATCTTTAGAGGTTCTGGCGTCTCAATTTTCGCTTTTCTGACCTTCACAGTCATTGCTGGGGAATTCTGCAGAGATGTCTTCATCAGAGGCGCAAACGCATTAGCACCGAATACCTTCTCACAATGAGAGACTGTCGAGGGAACCTGAAAGGGAACCCGAGGCGCATCCTCAAGTCTCGGTGGTGCCGGAACCGCAAGAGGCAATTCGCTAGGTAAAGTTCCCGGCATCAAAGAAAGAATCCCAGGCGAGAAAGTCTGGTTCGTCAATGGGCGCATTTTCTTTGGTCTCTTTTGGGTGCTGGAGACAGGCACAAAAGGCTTTAGGGTGTCGAAATTAAAGCGGCTTGCCGTCTTTTGGCTGCTGCTGCTTTTCTCAGAGGACTTGTCCGGGCTTTGACTTGAGCAGGTCTCCTTGGTATTACAACAACACCCTCCTGTGGCTCGTTGGACGGACCGGCAGGGTCCAAATTGGCAATATATTAAGCGTTTTCAGTACGCGTGGATCACTTGAGGTAGCTTGCGACACTGAGATAGCAGACTTAGATTGTTTTTGCTTGATTGTTTGCTTGTTGGACTTCTTTTTTCGCTTCGGCTGAGACGGTTTATCCAGCGGGCCGCTCTGCTTGCCTGTATCCGCGGCTTGAGTATTATTGAGATCGCTAGCTGTGGTGCCAGCAGACGCGTCAATAGACTCGTAGTGTGCGATGTTGCGTGGGATCTCTGGAATGCTGCCAGAGCGGGGCTGATCGGCCGCTGCCGTCGTCTGCAACACTTCTGAGTTTGGCATCTTTCGGTCTCTTCCGCGGTGCTTGCGCGGCACAAATGTCATAGTCTTAACAACTCTATTGACCAGCATGACCTATATGGTGTTATGCGCTTATATACATAGGCTTGTAGCCTTTTCGTTTTTATTTGAGACATGCATAGAGGTAAGACATACCTCCTTGAGTTTGGGGAATGTCCAAATGGCCAGGCTACATGTGTTTCTATCTCTTGGATGTTTTCCTTTATTCCTAAGCTGCTAATGGTCACCATCTGCGGACCCTGTATGTTTAATGCATGATAGCTACGGCCACTTGCATTTCAAACTTCGCAACCTGCATAAGGCTGCATGACCACACCGCGCGGGCAAATTCCCGATAGGGCCGAACCCTACAAGGAAGTTCCTGCATATTGCTTCGCTTGCGGCTGTTTCCGAGTCATTTGGCTATCTCCTAGTCATATAGATCTTTCGCCAGGCCATCTGATTGCTCCTAATTTGATAGTTCTACGGTCCACTAATCTAGAGCATCTTCGGATCGACGGGAACAGACACCAACCACATTCGAACAAAAGAGAGCAAAATAAACACAGCAAAATAGATGTGGCAAATTAGATGTAGCAAATTAGCTATAGCAAATTAAATTATGCACCTCAAATTCTCAAGAAACCGCGGACCTCGACGGGTCTGGAATTTAAGCTGCCCCTGGTCAGCAACTATGCATCTTTGGGGAAAACAATATGCAAGTCATGCATTCTTCCTGATAGGGCAGTGTCTTGCCTTAGGAATGCAGGCGGTCCAAAACCAGCAGCCGGCCATTTAAAGACCTGGCCATTGGAGAATATTTACCTATCAATGTTTGCTTTTTTCCACCCGTTTTTGCTATCTTTGCATGCACCCCCAATGAACCCCCATCACATGCAGGACCGATTTGATGTAATCGTTCCAAGCTTTGATTGCACACACCCTTTCCCATCAGTTGCTTGCCATTGAGCGTCCCCTTGCAACTGCCTGTTGCCGCTTCGAATAGGTCTTGTTTAGAGGTTTGTTTCCAAAATTCAGGATCGGAAAAATCAGCTTGCCATATCTGAACTAATTGGACTTCTTTGACCAAACCAATGCTTCACAAACAAGCGGTTCTGGCATACACGGCAGCCATCGTGCTTGTGTCAATTGCTTTAATCACGTCAATCAAGGCATTGCGAGTGCCCTGGCTAACAAACAGCCGCGGCCAATTCGTCAGCCTAACTAAATATTGTGTGGGGTCACTGTGTGATCAATTTCCCACAAGAACGTATTGTTCTGAACATGGCGGCTTCTGCGGTGCCTGGAAGACCACTGCTTTTGCCATTGCTCTTTCTCTGGTCATGGAACTGCTAGTTCTTTTGGCGTTGCTATTTTCCTGGGGCCTCCGGCACCGCAAAAAGACGGTGGTGGTTGTTCGGGTCCTTACAAGCATTGCCCTGCTATTTGATGTGGCGATTCTTCTTTCTTTCCAGACAATTGTCGATAATTCAAGTCTCTTTCGATACGGCGATTGGCATTGGGTAGGCGGGTATCATCTTGTAGGCACGTCTGCGGTGTGTCTATTTGCCATTCTCATCGAAATGATCTTCTTTCGAAGTATCATCAAAGGCCATGATGACGATGATGGCTATAATAGTGACGAGGAATACTTTGACGATGATATTGATACCATCTCTGTTGACGAAAATATTCCAGAAGAAGACCTTGACTTTTATATCTTCAATAAACAAGCTCGAAGGGCGGCCTTGCGAGGTGCCTAGTCGAGCTTGCCCCAAAGCCTTCGCCTGAAGGGTATTAACTATAGGTAGTAATATTTATTGATTCACAGTCATGCTAGCGTTGGTTTCCAAGTTCTTGAAAGTATCATCTTATGTTTGTGAATTATGAATTGCGGGAGTACTCAGGATGGACAGAGCAGCGGCTAGTTTCTTCTTCCTTTACAACTACCTCGAATTGTCCCTTTCGAGCAACATCCTTATTGTGCTCTAAATCAAACTGGCTGTTCCACCGAAGAGCTCCATCGTGTACACTGTCAATATCCGACCGTTCCTTCGCCAGGCTCACCAAGTCGGCAGCACCGAGAATAAATCCAGCTACTTGAGGATTCACGGCTTCCCTATCCCATCCCTTTGCATATTCTAGCACTTCTTCGTAACCTGCGCACATCAAGTCGAAATTTGCTATCCCAAACACCTGTTGGAGGCATTCGAACATATGCGTGTCGGCTGTTTGGAAAGTAAGGAACACGCATTTCTCAATCCAGTCATTTCGTAGACTACTAATACTTGGACCAGATCGACACCATATTGCAAGACCGCACATTTCGCTCAGACGTGGGATGAAGGAAGCGGTCTGGTCTTCGGGGAGACGACTGTGCTCATAACCAGATGTTGCCGCGCATTCTGCAGCATCACGCATGGAACAAGCCAAGTACCCTATACGCTTTTGAACATATAGGGGATACTGGCTCACTACCTCTGCCATTTCCATGGTATAGCTAAGTGGCACTTTGAAGCCTCTAAGAACCATCTTTGGTAGCTTCAATAGTGCAAAAAACGCTGCGTAGGATCATCAAAGTTGAAACAATCGAACAAATCTAGGATGCGAAGGAAAAGAAACGTCATCTGGTAGTCTCCTGCTGCCATACCTTTAGACAAATTGAGACAAAGCTTCTTTGGATGGTTGCGCCAGAGGTGGCTGGCGTTGGTATCGTTTCTCAATTGATAAATCGCAAGCATTGTTAACTGAAAGCTTTGGCATCGCTTCAGCATAACTTCAGCTGCACTTTTTGGACTAGAAATTCTCCCTCCTCGCTTGCCTAGAGATGATGATTTGGCTGAAATCAGTCTGTACTCTTTCTGGCGAGCTCGAGGCACCTTCGCAATAACCTTATCAAGATCCAATGGTCGGACCATAGATACCTAAAGCAACCCAGACTTTTGCGATTGATGTCCAACTCCAATCGAGGGTATTCAGTCATTTTATATGCGTACCCACGTGCCCTTATCTATTACTATCTGGTCAACTGAAACAAGCACTGGTGAGACATTGCGGCAATTCCAACAGGACAAGCCAGATTTGACCTGTTGAGCTACCATCATTGCTCATAAACTATTCTCTATAGCTGTACCAATGGCAGAACAGGATGACTAGCCTAGGATAGTCGGGCCGCGGTCCCCAATGTATAAAAACATATGATGCACTCAAATAATATTCTAGCTTGCTATCCCACTTCGATCACGGATCCACAACCCATGAAAAATCACGGTTCTTATTGTGTCTAACAATAAATCGTTGGCAATATTCCACTAGGGCGACAATTAAGGTCGAAAAGTGGCTTGAAAATGACAAAAAAAAAGAACTGCAGCACCTTCTGTTCTCGTATGGTCTCCCACTACAATACTTGGTAAGGCTCTCAGATGGTTCAATAGGACTGATCGGACGGGAAGTCTTGCTTTCATCTGGATATGGCCGCAGCCGATCGTTGAATCGAAAGCCTGGCTGCACCCATAGACTGAAGTTGGCTGCCTCAAATCCAAAATACCGCAGATTTAAGTGTTTGAGCGAGAGATATACTGTCATTCAAGATCCTTAGACCACATTTAAACTAATTCAAGCACATATGACACCGCTTTCTTATGTTTTTATGGTATCCTTGCTGATAGAAGGGTGGTGTCAAAATACATCACGAATGTCAATTCATCGAAACAAAATCCGTCTATACCAGTAGTACTGGACCGGGAGGTCCAAATTTGCCCGCTTCCCTGAGAAAACACGTCCATTTGTCTTGTAATATGCCTTGCATGTAGAATTACCCGATCGGGTATGTTACAACAGCCAGCCAGATTTTGGGGTTCTTATCAAAAATCAACGCCATACTAACTCTACATGATAAAAGACAGGTACACGATATGCGACTTCAACGCTTGTTATGCATATAATATAAATTCTAGGACTCAGGCCCGTCGGATGAATTGCAACCGCAAGATTTCCTAAAATCGATCATGCAGGTCGTTATCTCACCCCAACCCATAAACATGCACAAAAAACTATATATTCGGGCCAAAAGTACTCGGTTATCACCGACTCTCAATGAAATCTGCTACTGCTTCCACCAACAACTCTGCTTCCGACAACGCTGTCAAGCCCCCTCAGTCTAACCTGAAGGTTGTGCCTGGTAACTTCCGCCCTACTGTTGTCTGCAGTATCGTCTAGACGAGAGTCCCGACGTAACTCTATCTTTTGTGCTCACCTAGCAATAAAAGAATGGTAACTCCAACCTTCGGGTCTGCTGAGAGTCGATCAGAAAGAAGATTGTGTCGTCCACCAAATGTAATCTTACCTGTAGACTCTAAGCCAAAGAATTGACTCACAAAAATATGCCTTTCTTTACTATTTTGCGATGGTATATACAGATAGCGTCTAATCTACTGCCACGAGGACGTGGCTAGCTACACATGGTTCTTTTTCAATCACTGGTACTGATATGCTTATTTGACTAGACACGGGTACTACCCACACTAACAAAAACATCAAAACTCAACCTATAGATGACTTGAATACCAAAATAAAAATAAAAAATAAAAAATAAAAAATTGTGTTTTGATTAGAAAAGTCAAAAAAAAACTGCAGCACCTTCTGTTCTCGTATGGTCTCCCACTACAATACTTGGTAAGGCTCTCAGATGGTTCAATAGGACTGATCGGACGGGAAGTCTTGCTTTCATCTGGATATGGCCGCAGCCGATAGAAAAATGAAAAGCCCTGTCTCACCACCAAGCTGATGTTGACAGAAGAACAGCCAAAATATTGTCACTAGCGAGCCACAAGGCGGTTAGGGGCATTTTTTAGGTTTTGATTGTATTGTTTTTGTCACGGCCCGCGTGCCTTCGTCGCTATTTCTGAGACCTACCCTTCTAGACATTAATTCTTTCTCCATTGGTAGATCAAGGTTGCATGCATGCGCATGCATGTAGAATTACCGCTTTAGGTATGTCTCAACAGCCACGAAAAAATTGAGGTTCTACTAAAAAGTCCACGTCAACACATGAAAATATAGATTCTTTCAATAAGGTTGTACCTCGATTGGCTTTTCTACCTCAGAATAATTAATGGGTCCGTTCCCCGACTACCGTTTGAGAGCGAATGGCCCAGGAGGGAAATGCTCTGCTGCAGCATTAAGATCTGGTCCAAACCCACTTGCATGGATCAAAAACTGTATAACCTGGGCCCGAGATGCAGTTCCGTATCCTCTCTCAATGAAATCCGCTACCTCCACCAACAACACCTCCGCTTCCGACAACGCTGCCAAGCCCCCTCAGAACAACCTCAAGGTTGTTCCTGGCAACTTTCGCCCCACTGTTGTGTGCAGTATCGTCTAGGCAATCAAGATGATATGGCTCTGCAATATTCAGCACAGATTTCCTGTAGTTTGAACTAACAGTAGATACTAACCTTATACCAATATTGTAAACGCATCCGAGGTTTCTTTGGGCGACTACGCGCTTCGGTGAATACTCTCATCGTATTACCGCTTCGTATCACTCTTTAAGAGCCCCTACTAGTTTAAGTTATGAGTATCCTCCCCACTCACTGCAGACCGAGACCACGCGTGCGGTTGTAAAGTAACAACATCTCTTCTGCTTCAGCAGAGCCCTGGTGAGCTTAAGCTTGGCGAGTCACACGAACATAAGAACGCCATTGAGAATCAATTTAACCTGATGCAAGACGCATGGACAAAAAAAAGTGACTTAAAAAGTCAAAAAAAAAAACTGCAGCACCTTCTGTTCTCGTATGGTCTCCCACTACAATACTTGGTAAGGCTCTCAGATGGTTCAATAGGACTGATCGGACGGGAAGTCTTGCTTTCATCTGGATATGGCCGCAGCCGACAGAAAAATCGAAAGCCCAACCTCCCTCATTGTCTTAGAACATGCTTCGTAGTTGTATTTTGGCTTTCAATACTCAGATAGTAGAGTAAATCACAAGCTTCTCCTTATGTACTAGTCGTTTAAGAGCGAAATACCTCACAGATATTTCCGATTTATTCCTGAATTGGGGAAAGCTCATGGAGTACCTATTTAGCTTGTATAGTCAACCAAGAAAAGAGCATTTCGATTGCATACTTTCAGCCAGCATATGCGACAGTCTACCTCCTTATAGCGGAAAATAGACGAGCTCTAGCCCGAGGCACATTCAAAAAACAACCACCCAGCCTGGCCGCCCAAAGGTGGAATTTTGTAGCATGTACACCTGCCGCGTTCTGGCGGAACATCGGCGAGCTCTAGCTTAGAGAAGTGGAAAAAAGAAAATAAATAGACTACGCGATATGACCTACCGGTGGTTTCTATTGCCTTTTGATAGAAACCGACGAGGTATGGCTTGGAGAATTAAAAAAAAAAGAAAATAAACAACAGGGACATGGAAGCGAAAAGGTTACTTACCAAGCGCCATTTTAGAGAACGTCTAGCGGATGTTCTGCTGGGCGAAGAAAACCCAAGAAAAAACTGCTATAATAATTTCACTACTTTTTACTTTGTTTAGCGAAAAAAAGCCTACGAGTTCCCTCGGAGGAACTGGAGTTGCTATATTTACATCACCAATGCAGTGGTTAGTTATAAATAATCCTAGTTGGGAAGAACCCAAACAATCCATCGTCTACACTTGTTGGGCATGAACAATGCACCACAATTCACGAGTCTAGGCGACTCGACCGACGAATCGTCACATACAGGCACGCCTCTTTCAGGGTACCGGGACTATATGGCGGCATCTGAAGATTCACTGGGCCGTCCAGCCGTGCGCCAGCTCCCGGGCCCTCAACCCATCCGCGTGGTTTCAGTCGATGGCTTTGACTTCAGCGAGACGCCTGGCGATGGCGGCCAGCAAGCGAATGGCCGAACGATCCGAGAAACAAGTCCGATCCGCAGCATCCGTGGCTCGATTGCCTCCAAATCGCCAACAAGATCGAGCATCTCAGCGGCCCGTTCGCCCGATTTATCGCCGTCTCCTACTCGGTCTCCTGCTCTGTCGCGGTCTCCCGCTCGGTCTTCTCGGTCTCCTCGGTCTCCCACCCGTGAAAGAGACCCTGAATCTCGCTCAGAGGAGTCTAATCGGGTCAGAACACCCTCTCCAACTCGGGAAGAACCAGTGGCTACGCCCTTACGGTCTCCGTTGCGACACGTCCAGCAGTTCCTACAGATGGAAGAGCCATCGCCGCCGCGAACAGCGCATAACCGACGGCTATCGAGCGACTCGCAGCTCTCGACGCCCAAACGACGGGGCTCAGCCAGTCCTTCACGAGTGCTCATGAGCCCAGGATCGGCTCTGCACCCGCGAAGCGCGGGCGACGGGCAACGCGACGTGCTGGAGATGCCCGAGGCGGCGCACTCGCCCAAACGAATGGTGCGCTCCGAGTCTGAGATCGAGTATTTTGCCGCCAATGCCCAGGGCTTGCCCAGCGAACTGGCCGATATCGTCGAGTACCCCCAGGAAATGCATGCCGTAGACTGCTCGGATGTGGATCTGCATCATCCCGTGCCGCGGGCCGCCAACGATGCTAGTGCAAACAACTTTTACGACGAGGACGCACATGCGAATACTAGCGCCCATTATGTGGACGACGACCCGCAAAACGATCCGCCCATGGAGGAAATCACCGCGGAAACACAACTGCAGGATATGGGAATCAGCTATGGCCAGATAGTTTACCCGGAGAATGTCGGCTTTCACTCGGCAGATTACCCCGAGCAAGCAGTGCCTCCCGGCTCCACATACTACCCTGCGCCTGTTCCGTCGCAGTTGCGGCTGCCGCCGCTGCTGTCGAAACAGAAAACAAAGACGCGCAGCCACTTGCGGCGCCGCAGTAGCGGGTTATTGTCGATTGGCGCGCCTGACGCGTGGGGCGCTTCACCGCTTGATTCCGAGCAGACCACATCGCGCATGGACGCCCACGGCAACCCCATGCCCGCCGGCACGCCGCGAATAACGGGAGCGTCATCGTTTGGTGAAGAGGGCTACAACCAGGGCGACTATTTCGAAGAAACAGGTAGCATGATTCTTGGAAGTGGCAGTACGGGCAGTGACAGAGCCACCATCATGAGCGACGACGACGATTATCAGAACCTCGCGACGGATGCGGGCGGCAAAATTGTTCCCACCACCCGTAAAGCGCGTGCTGCAAACCGCAAGACGTGGCTAAACTCCATGTATACGGCGTTTACGCACAAAAAGGGACTTAAAGAAGACGAGCCCGAAGACGACGGGCTGGGCGACGACAGCGACTCGGAGATCAACCGCAAGGAAGAAAACGATCTCGCGTTCACGCGCTACGACCCGGAAGTCATTGAGCAGCACACAAAGATGTTCCAATCGGGCGGCGTCTACGGCGACCTGAGAAGGCTGCCGCTGTCGGGGGAGCCGCCGTCGCTGATCGAGGAAATCGAGATCCGCAAGGCTGGCCGGAAGATCCAGCGTAAAGTGCTCACGAAAGAGTCCGACACGCTCGAATCGAACCGGCTCTCGCAGGGCCCGTTCCTGCACCCCGTCGACCAGGTTCACCAGCCGAGTCTGTTGGAGCTGCAACAGCTGGCCAACCATGACTATAAAAGCCGCGTCGAGTGGCACTCGTCGGCCATCAACCGTCGCAACAACGCGCTGCATCCGGACGAGACGCTGGCGCAGCGTCGCACGCGTCTCAAATCGGGCGCGTTCTCTACGCCCGCAGAGCCCCCGCAGGAGTCGCTGGCTGCCCGCCGCGCGCGGCTTCGCAAAAGCAGACCGCCACCGCCGCAGACCATCTCCGCGGGTACCGCAGTCCCCGACGAACCGCTCTCGGCCGCGCACTCGGAGCTGCCGAACCTCTCACAGCAACAACAGCCCGTCTCGCAGAACACGTCGCCCGAGTTCGACATGGTGCGCGCCGTCGCAAATGTAGTCTAATTTATACTTTCGAACCTTCTCTTTTGTTTACAACCTCGCCGCAGTGTAGTCCACCGCCGTAAGGCGGAAAACCGACGAGCTTCAGCTCGGAGAGTTAAAAATAAATAAAAAGTACTGAGCTGGCGTTTGCGGGGGAGTCCCCCGCACCCCCCTGGACCGCCCAAAGGGCAGAAAACCGACGAGCTTTAACTCGGAGACGTAAAAAAAAATAAAAAGTTATAGAGCGGGTGATTTGCAGGGGATTCCCCCGCACCCCCTGGGCCGCCCGAAGGGCGGAGATCTACACGGCATGTATAGTTTACCGCCGCAAGGCGGAAAACCGACGAGCTTTAGCTCGGAGGGTTAAAAAAAAAAGAAAAGAAGAATTCTCTACAGAGTCTATCGCCTCAAGGCAGAAAATAGACGAGCTCTTAGAGAGTGCCGAAATGTTGAGGTTCAGCTCGGAGAAACGGAAATAACTATATCAAAGGAGTTGTAACCGTCGAGTTTGATCTTCGAGAATTACATTTTTCCTTTTATTATTGCCCTAACAGACCCGGCTAGGGACGCCCCGTGAACCCCACCGAGTGATCGGAAGAGACCCAAGACTTCGAGGTGCACCAGAAGCCGAGATTTTGTCGCCAGATCACCTCTCGGTGGCCCAGTTGGCTAAGGCGCGAGACTGTAATGGTTCATTGTTATCTTGAGATCGGGTGTTCGACTCACCCCCGGGAGATTATTTTTTGATTGTGGTGCGGGCAGCTCAAATAAGCACCGGGTCAGATATTTTTTTGTTTAGTTGTTGGATGTCTAAAAAAGCATTGCGCAAGTCTATTGCGGCAACGCTGGCTCAGTTGAGTCCGGCCACTATCGCATCGCAAAGTACAAAGGTCGCCAAAACAATATGCGAGATGCCCGAGTATGCTGCCGCGAGCCGAATCGCTGTTTATCTTCATATGGATCAGGGAGAAGCCCGCACCGATGATCTTCTTGATCAGGCATTCAAGGATAATAAAAAGGTATTTTTACCGAGAATTGTGCCATTGGCAAGCGACAAGCAGCAGTTTGCGGGGCAAAAAACTCATTTGCGAATGCTCGAATGCACTCGCGAGGAAATCGAGGCATTGCAGCCAAAGGGCCGGTTCAATCTCCGAGAGCCAGACAATGACAGCGATTGCTTCGACCATGGCGGCCTCGATCTGATCATCGTGCCTGGAGTGGGGTTTACGGCCAGATGCGAGCGGATGGGTCATGGTAAAGGCTTCTACGACTCGTTTATTGCCGAGCATCGCTCCCGTACAGACCGCACGCCCATTTTGATCGGCATGGGCTTGTCTGAGCAATTGACGACTGAGCTGCCTGTAGAGACTCACGATAAAGTGCTAGATGCAGTTGTATTAGGCGGTGATTTATACCGCAATATATAATTACCTTAACGCGTTCTGGTCCCGTTCTGGTCCCGTTCTGGTCCCGTTCTGGTCCCGTTATGGTCCCGAGACGTCTCGAGAGGGCACTGTCCGCAGAATGGCCGAGGCTAACCCTCTAATGACGAGATCAATGTGATATTGTCGCCTTTTAAAAGAATATCCCCGAGATCACGGCGAGTATCTGACTTTAAGCTTACTTCCACGGCATTTCCAACAACAACATTCATAAACTCGTCAAATCCCGTTATCACTCCTTCAATGCGAGACTCGTTCTGTTCAAATAACCAGATAGATACCGCAGCCTTGCGCTCCATGTACAGAAACAGCACATTAATGGGCGGTAAAATCTTGGCTGCAGAGAGACTCATAGTCAGCAGGCACCTGTGCGTGAGCTTTGTAGTTCTTATCAAGGGAAACAAATCTCTCCTTATTTAGGAACTCGTAGTTTGGTTTCAGTGTCACATTTTTTATTCTTTTCAATTCTCCTATAAAAGCTCGCCGGTATCTACTCTTTGACCTTGATTTTTTTTTTTTTTTGTTAAACTCTCCGAGCTAAAGCTCGTCGGTTTTCCGCCTTGCGGCGGTAGACTGTAGTTGGTGGTATATACTACCGACGTAAGGCGGCACTGGGGGTGCCGGGGGTTCCCCCGCGAATATCTCGTCTCAGTACTTTTTATCATTCTCCGAGGTAAAGGTCGCCTCGCCTTCTCAAGGGAGATCTAGGGTTCATACCAGATAAGGTTTCGATGGATGTGGCATATGTCTCTGAAGCAGAAACCGAAAGCACTAGTTCGAGGATTTAACCCGCAATTTAACCAATTTGTCGAGGTAATTCTGTACAAGAACGATAAAGCATTTGCGATAGTTTCCATTCTGGCGTGGGCCAAAGACCGGCGAGCTTCGGAGAGTTAACACAAGAAAAAAAGCTTTAGCAAGCTACAAAAGCTCAATTGATCGAAATACCGTTAGTCGCTTTGTAGTGTAGTCCCCGCAACCACCGTCGATGGAAAACCGACGAGCTTTAGCTCGGAGAGTTACAAAAAAGAGAAAGCTATAAAAAGCTATAAAAAATCAATTGATAGAATTGCCGCACATCTCGTGGCAATGCAGCTCTGCCGGAAAACCGACGAGCTGTAGCTGGCTTTAGCTCACTGTAGCTCGGAGAATTATAAAAAGAAAACAAAGAGCATTAAAAATGTTTTGTGATGTGAGATATGTGTCAAAGGGTGTGACACGCTACGGCGAATGTTGCTAGAAAGATATGCGAAATAATCTAAAAATATCCCGAGAATTTGGGCCTCTAAAAATACCGCCGCGGTTTGAGAATGAGGTATTTCATCAAGTGTGCTGTTTTATATGCAGCCTGGTTGGGTGGTCCGGGGCTCCCCAAGCGGGTTAGGTTGCGTCACACGTGACCGGGCCTGCAGACACCGCGAAATCTATTGCGAATATTGCGTGACCGCAGATGGTCTTTCGCGAAACCTCCGCTTCTTAAACAAGAGCGGCATTCGATCAACATATACCCTATGACGTTCCAGTTCTCGGCATCGCCTGACATTGCTAAGAAGCGCATCGCGATTATTGGGGCTGGTCCTAGTGGTGCCATTGCGCTCCACAGCTTCCTCCAGCGAGGATTCAAAGACGTTACTGTTTTTGAGCGTCGCAAGGTCGCTGGGGGCACTTGGAATTTGGACGAGCATCTCGGCACTAAACCTTCCTTTGATATCCCTCCTGTAGGTGTTTCTCGGCACAATCTCGATCCGCCTCGGGAGATCCCCAAGCGGGCTCGTCGGGCAAGCCGCGAGCAGCCATTCCAGCAGCCTGCCGAGCGAGGAAGTGCTCGCTACGAGGAAACAGGATTGTATCCATCTGTGGAGACCAATATTCTCGCTGAGTTTATGGCCTTTACTGATCGGCCGTTCAAAGACGTGCAGGTCCCGGGTTCCAAAGAACGGTTTGGTGTGGAAGATGGGTTCCGCAGCCATGCAGTCGTCCGCGAGTACATTCTGGACTATTTCAAGCAAAATGAAGGTAAAGTACTCTATAACACCACTGTGGAGCGGGTCAGCCAAGAGGACGGACCCGACACAAAGTGGCAGTTGGTGTTACGTCGGCAAGAACCCTCGTGGGAGAACGAGGAATGGTGGGTCGAGGACTTTGATTTTGTTTATGTTGCCAGCGGCCGCTTCAATGTGCCGCGAGTGCCCGACATTCCTGGTTTGGCCGAGGCTGTGCGCCGCGTGCCTGCCAATACCGCGATCCACACCAAAGTGTATCGGGATAGCAATGACTTTAGCAACAAAAAGACGTTGTTATTTGGTTTATCGTGGAGCAGTGCCGATGTTGCGCATGCTGTTTACGACAAGATCCCCCTTCCATTGCATGTGTCGTTGCGGTCCATCCAGCAATTGACAGTGCCTGCATTTCGGCAGCCGTTTATCGAGGCCCATGGTCCTATTGCCAAGATCGATGTGAATAAAGACTTCAAGAGCCTCGACGTCACGTTCGAGGACGGCGAGATCCTCGAGGGCGTGGAGAAGCTCGTGTTTGGCACCGGCTACCATCTATCGTATCCTTTCCTGGAGGATTACCTTGAAAAGTATGGCGGCATTCATCGCGAGGGTAAGAATACCACCAAGAACTTATACTGGACCACGTGGTGGAAGTACGACAGCTCGTTGGCGGTGTCGTCGATAATCACTGATGGCATCACCTGGCGGGCTATGGAAGCGCAGGCAAAGGCCACCTCTTACTTGTGGGCCGGGTATCCAGATGCTGAAAAGTTCACTGTGGAAGATGTTGAGCGATGGGAAAACGACCGGTTGAATCTTGGATTGCGCGACTTCCATTTATGGTTCCCTCGGTATCCCGAGTTTATTGGCGGGCTCACCAAGGCCGGCACGGGCTCGACCACGTTCCCCGACAACCCCGCTGTGGACACGAGCCGGTACAATGACCTTTTTGTCAAGTCTTTATCGCTCAAGGGCGAGGAATGGACGCGTAAAGCCGAGGAATTGATCAAGCAGCATCCTGAATGGCAGGAGCGGTTTGAGCGGACGCAAAAGGTTCTGCAAGAAAGGACCGTTACATTGTAGTTTATTCTTCTATTTAGATTCCAGATCTGATTTCATTAAGTTCCCCCATTGAGCTCTAAACCTCTACCACCGCATTTCATTTCAGACTAACTCTATATTGCCCAGCCCCAACACTCTCCCGCCGTAAGGCGGCCCAGGGGGGTGGGGGGGGGGCCCCCCCAAAATGGCGGGGCGGGGGACTTTTTTCGGGGGGGGCCCCCCCGCACCCCCAGGGCCGCCTTATGGCGGTGGCCACGGGCCGGCCGAAACAGGGCTTATCGTTATCGGGACGCGTTCCACGTGGGGTTCCTAGCCCTACCGCTCAACCCCTACCGCGGCCACACCACGTTAAGGTTCCCTCCGATCAGCCTACCACTTGACAACCCACCACCATCGCAATGGCCACTCCCGCACTTAAAACCAACCCCAAGATCATTCTTTTCACCGACTGGGACGGCACCGTCACGCTGCAGGACTCCAACGACTACCTCACGGACCACATTGGTTTCGGCGTCGAGCGTCGCAAGGCCCTCAACAAGGCGGTTCTCGAGGGCAAAATGAACTTCCGCGACTCTTTCTCGGAGATGCTCGAGTCTACGACCCGCACTTTCGACGAGTGTATCCAGGTGCTTCTTAAAAACGTGGAGCTGGACCCTGGCTTCAAGAGCTTCTACGACTGGAGCAAGGCCCATAATGTGCCTGTTGTGGTTGTTTCCTCGGGCATGGAGCCGATTATTCGCGCGCTTCTGACCAAATTGGTGGGCGAGGAGGCTGCCCACGAGATCCAGATCATTGCCAACGGCGTCAAAGTCAACCCGGACGGAACTTGGCGCATTGTTTATCGCGATGACAGCCCGCATGGCCACGACAAGTCGCTGGCCATCAAGCCGTACGCGGAGCTCAAAGACCGCCCGCTGCTGCTGTATGCCGGCGACGGTGTCTCTGATCTGAGCGCGGCCAAGGAAACCGATCTGCTGTTTGCCAAGGAGGGACGCGATCTTATCACTTACTGCAAGCGTGAGGGCATTCCTTTCCGCGAGTTCAAGACTTATAAGGATATCCACGACAAGGTCGTCGACCTCTACAATGGCACCACCACCGTCGAGAAGCTTCGCGACTAGGCCCTCTCCATAGAGCATCCCTTATATACTGTAGAGCTTCTAGCACTAGCCTAGCACTAGTCCAGCACTAGATAGTCGTTAGTCGCAACTAGTCGCCGGTTCCTCAACCGGTGATTATAACTACCTTCTTTTAGAACACCCTTGCATCGGCTTCAGTCGAACGCTTTCTGTCCTACAGTAGCTTTCTTTTCTTTTTTTTTTTAATAACTATCGGAGCTAAAGCTCCTCTCTTTTCCGCCTTACGGCGGTAGACTGGGGCCGGTGGATAGACTACCGCCGTAAGGCGGCCCAGGGGGGGGGCGGGGGAGTCCCCTGCAAAACAACCACCCAGTAGCTTTATTTCTTTTCTTTTAATAACTATCGGAGCTAAAGATCCTATGTTTTCCGCCCTACGGCGGTAGACTGGGCCGGTGTATAGACTACCGCCGTAGGGCGGCCCAGGGGGTGCGGGGGACTCGAGCTCTGCGAAACACCGCTTCTGTAGAATGCGCATTCGAGCTCTTGGACTGGGGAATATTTTCGCGGACATTCCTGGCACCCCCGGGGCCGCCTTATGGCGGAAGGATAAAGAAAAAGAAGGGAAAGCGTGATAGAGTGCACCAAGAGCTTCACATAAAGTAAAATCTAGTTCGTTTATTTAATTATATTTTAAGTGTCGCAAACTGCAGAGACGGCTACGCCAGCAAACGACCAATGCCCTCTTCTTCCTGCTCGGCCACCTCCAAGGCGTCTTGCTGCGACACTCTGCGAATCACATCCTTCTTCGACGACTCGTGCATCTCGCCAGCAATCAGCAGCTCGTCTAGAATGTAGTATGCCTTTTGGAAGTTGAAGATGATGTCGAGCTCGCAGACGTTGCCAAAGTATTTGTCCATCTGCTCCACAAACCGATGCACGACTTCCAGCGTGATCAGCTCGTTGTCGTCTCCTTCAATGCCGGCAATAAAGTACATGGATGCATATCGCCGATACACGATTTTGGAGCTCTTGTACTCGATGAAGTTGCACATCTTGGACCGCCGGCCCAGAATCAGCGTCGTCACCTCCTTGACGATCTTATTCTTGTCCTTGAGGCTGTATGTCTCGAACCATTTCGCCAGCCGCACCTTGCCTTGTCGCGACAGCAGCAGGATGTATTGGACAGCCATGCTTACTAGCTGCTGTCGGCGCGCTCTAATATCCCGTCCCTCTCGTAATCTGCGGCCTAATTAAATAAATAGACCAAGGCTTTACAACTCTAGGCGGATATCTGCTTAATGTAGTAGACTATGGCTAATTGTATGTTTATTTTTATTTTTAGTTTTTTTTGAACTCTCCGAGCTAAAGCTCGTCAGTTTCCGCCTTAAGGCGGTAGACTGTAGTTCGCGGTATACACCACCGCCGTAAGGCGGCCCAGGGGGTGCGGGGGATTCCCCCGCAAACACCCCTGTAGCTTTTTCTTTTTGTTTTTTTTTTTTTTTTTTTTTAAAAAAACTCTCCGAGCTAAAGCTCGTCGGTTTTCCGCCTTACGGCGGTAGACTG
>JAKIRT010000043.1:0-58929 GCA_022577695.1 Wickerhamiella spandovensis | reverse complement strand
CCCCCCCCCCCCCCCCCCCCCCCCCCCCCCCCCCCCCCCCCCCCCCCCCCCCCCCCCCCCCCCCCCCCCCCCCCCTCCCCCGCACCCTCGGGTCCGCCTTGAGGCAGAAAAATGACGAACTTTAGCCCAGAGAGTCATCATAAACTATACAGCTGGTATTTTAAGGAGTATGTACTGCACTCATCGGGCCGTCTTACAGCGTATGTATAGCAACCGTCCCCAACAGCCGTAAGGCGGAAAACCGACGAACTTTAGCTCGGAAAGTTATCAAAAAAGATCTATAGAGCGGGTGTTTGCGAGAGACCCGCACCTCCTGCTCCGCCGAAGGCGGATGCATAGCCACTGTCCACCGTCTACTGTCTTTAGGCGGAAAACCACGGATTCTAGCTGCGAGAGAATTTAAAGAAGCTATAGAGTGGGTGTTTGCGGGGAATCCCCGCATACCCTAAAACCTCCGGAGATGTATACGATAGACTAGAGTCTACCGCCTTTAGGCGGAAAACCGACGAGCTTTAGCTCGGAGAGTTATTAAAAGAAAAAGAAAAAGAAAGAAAAAAAGATGTTTACTTTTGATTATTTATTAATTTGCGGTATATTATTGGCTTGCGCTGCATGCACTATTGCGGCCCAAAACCCGATACTATTTAAAAAAACCAGAAAAACCGGCGGAAAAAACCGGAGCAACCCAAACAAACCGACGGCAAATTATGCTTGAGTTTAATGAGACGCGGAGCAGTAACCCGCACGGGACTCGCAGCAGACCCTGCAGGTTTAGCACCGGAAAGGGTCGGGTGCTTATTCACTCTTATGAACCAACCCGAGGAGGAGCTGTCAATAACGTCTTCCAGCGCGAGTGTGCGCTCTGCGCAAAACAGTATCCAGTCGAGTGTGTATAAATGTATCACCAAGTACGCGCGCTTTGTGGGCCCCGGCATTATGGTGTCTGTGGCCTATATGGACCCAGGAAACTACTCGACGGCGGTTTCCGGCGGAGCGTTCTACCAATACAAGCTGCTTTTCGTGGTGCTTGTGTCTAATTTGTTTGCGGTGGTGCTGCAGGTGCTGTGTGCGAAGCTGGGCGCGACGACGGGCCTGAATTTGGCCGAAAACTGCCGCATCCATCTTCCGAGATGGCTGAACTACGTCTTGTATGTGTTGACGGAAATCGCCATCATCGCCACCGATTTGGCCGAGGTCGTGGGCACGGCCATTGCGTTAAACATTCTTTTCGGGATCCCGCTGGCCGTGGGCGTCATTCTCACCATCATCGACGTGCTTATTGTGCTCGCCGCCTACAACCCGAACGGTCCTATGAAGATGGTGCGGTACTTTGAGTACTTTGTTGCTGTTCTTGTGGCTGCGGTTGTTGTTTGTTTGAGTATTGAGCTGTTCAAGATCAAGACCGACGACATTGGCGCGATCTTCAAAGGCTTTCTGCCCTCCAAAGAGCTCCTGGAAGCAAAGGGCGTCTACCTTTCCTGCGGCATTCTCGGTGCCACCGTCATGCCCCACTCGCTGTACCTGGGCTCCGGTATTGTGCAACCGCGGCTCAAGGAGTACGACACGTTGCATGGCCGTTTCGACGCCTCTGCTGGCGAGGATAAGGAGTACCGGCCGTCGCTGGCCGCTATTCGGTCATGCATGAACTATACAATTGCCGAGCTGGTGATTTCGCTGTGCACAGTTGCCATTTTCGTCAACTCGGCGATTTTGATTGTTTCCGGTGCAACGCTCTACAAAACCCCGGGCGCCTACGACGCCGATCTGTTTTCCATCTACGAGATGCTCGTCAAGTACCTTGGCCAGGCCGCCGGCACTGTCTACGCGGTCGCGCTGCTGTTCAGCGGCCAAAGCGCCGGCGTGGTGTGCACGCTGGCGGGCCAGATGGTATCCGAGGGCTTCATCGACTGGCAGGTTCGGCCGTGGCTGCGGCGCATCATCACGCGCGCGCTGGCCATCACGCCCTGCCTGTTTGTGGCCATGTTTGTGGGCCGCGCCGGTCTCGCGAGCGTGCTGAACCTGTCGCAGGTTGTGCTGTCGCTGCTGCTGCCGTTCATCACCGCGCCGCTCATCTACTTCACGGGCAGCAAGAAGATCATGCGCGTGCCCATCGAGAACGGCGACTCGGCCGGCCGCGGCTACGCGCACGTCGAGGGCGGCACGCACTACGCAGACCTCAGCAACCGGCCATGGCTGCACTTCACGGCGCTCGGCATCTTTGTGCTCGTCAGCGCACTGAACCTGTTTCTCATTTTTAGCGGCATCTAGATATTTATTACAGACTCCTGACACTCGCTGCCGTAGGCACAGCATATCCTCTAACTCTACTGAACGTATTCACGGGGAGTGCCCTGCACCCTGGACGGGGCGTCCGGGCTAAACACAGCCTATTCGCGGGGGATTCCCCCGCAAAGACACTCAGTAGTGTTAGCCCAGGCCGCCAATCAGAAGGCCGCACGGGCCCAGAGAGTAGAAGAGAATTAGAGGGCATTAGACAGACTACGAGATAATATATACGGACATCGGAGCTATCGGCGTTTGGGCTCGGCGCTGGGCAGCGTGCCCATATAGTTCTTCATGAGCACCGGCAGTTTCTTGGACGGCTCCTGTGCGGACGCGCCGTCGGCAATGAGGCGCGCCAGCACGTTCTGGGCCTTGAGCGCGGTGTGGCGCTCCTGGTCGCTGACGCCGAAATCGGCCGTCGGCGCCGAGAGGCGCTCGCGCTGGCGGTACTGCAGCTCGAGCAGCAGGCGGGCTGCGAGCTGGACCTCGCTGCTGGCGCCGTGCTGCGCGGCGTCGATCTCGTCGTCGTCGACAAAGTTGGCCGGCGACCACGCCAGCAGCGCCAGCGGATCGATGCTGGCCAGGGCCGCATCGACGTCGGCGCCACCCACGAGCTCGGGCTGCTCGGAGCCGAACCGCGACTCGACGCGCGAGTCGGCACGCGAGTCGAAATCAGGCGTGCCGTCACGTGTCGACAAGTCGGGCGTGCCGAGCGCAGACCCTCCCAGCGCGGGGATGTGAATGTGGATGCCGCTGCCACCCAGGCTGTGCGCTTGGCCTTGGGGCTGGCCCTGGGGATGGCCCTGAATCTGGCCTGCAGTCTGGCTGTGCGTGCCCTGCGAAAGACCCTGGAGGTGCGATGGGCCCTGCGAAAGACCCTGGGGGTGGGACAGGCCCTGCGGGGCCTGCGGGTGCGGGGTAAGTCCCAGGATTCGGGCTGGAGTTTGGGACGGCGTTTGGGACGGAGTTTGGGACGGCGTTTGGGCCGGCGTCTGCGACGGTGTCTCGGACGGCGTGGAGTCTCCCGTGACGTCACCAGATCCGTCACCAGTCACGTCGCCAGTGATATCGCCGGTCACGTCGCCAGCAGGCGTCTCTGCTGGTGTTTCGGGGGCCTTGACGGCTGGCGGCTTGGCCTTGGCTTTGGCAGGCTCGGCACGCTCCTGCCACTGCGAAATCGACCATTGGTCGGTGACCAGCGCGCCGCCATCGTCATGCGTAGGCGCAAACGAATTGTACATGTTGTTTTCAATGAATCGCGTGGACGTGAGCGGCGTAGACACAGGCGCAGTGAACGAGGCCAGCAGCTCTGTAGGCGGTAAAGCCGGGTGAGGCACGCTGCTGGGCCCGGAAATCAAACCCAACATGGACTCTGCGGCCGAATCAATGTGGGGAAGCAGCTTCGAAGTATGCACAGTGCCGCGGACCTCTGATTCTCGCGGATCAATGGACGCCTTGCCTGTGAGCGACGAGAACAGCGGGCCTGTTTGTGACACAATGTAGTACGCCTCGCCGTAATACTCGTCCACGTCTGCGTAGATTTTCTCGAGATTGCGGCCAATCTGGTGCAGAAAGGCGTCGCCAGTCTCCAAGGGACCGCTCGGCGGTTGCAAAGCCAGCCGGGCGGCCTCGCGCAGCAGCAAATCAACTGCAAAGCGGAAAAAACCGTGGATCTGGCCGTAAACCTCGTTGCCAATCGGTAGCCGCAGCAGCTGCGCGCCTGTGGCAAGTTTGAGGTCGTGGTAAAGCGTGTATACGGACTGGTTGTAAGCTCCTTGGGCGAATTTCGCCTCGATAGACGTCACGGGCTCGAGCGTCTCCAAATCCGAGACCTGGACGCGTTCTGTAGTTTCGGGAAGAACCGGCTCCCCTAGCACTTTGGCCGCCATCGGGTGCTGTTGCAGCGCACCGCGATAGTCGCTGTAGAAAGCCTCGATCGACATTTGGACTTAGTAATTGGCGGTGTCTCGTCGCGCTGCCGAGCTCCTGCTGGGAGCGTGGGCACGGGTAGATGTGGGGGACTGGGGACGGGGATTGGGTAGGGAATTGGGTACAACGTGTAGGGGCTGGGGAAGGGTACTGAGACAAAAATAAAATGAGCGCTGAATTAAAGATTAGCTCCAAGTACAAATACAGACTATAAAGCAACTCGAAATACCTGGAAAACATTCATGGAATCGATGGGGAACTGGTGTTTCGCCCCAACAAGAACCACTTCCTAATCGGGTATCCGTTTATGCATGCCATATGCACGTCGTGTTGTGACCCCCTCGTCTCGGAAATGTGTTCACAAGCTCGAACTCACTTGCAAGTGCTCGGAATATGATTCAGTTTAAAGAAACAACCTTTCTTGACTCTATTTTCAAGCCCGCACGCCAACTCGCCAAAATGCCCCTCCACTGCCTGTACTCTTAAAACCATCTAAAATTAGGGAAATCGTCCCAGTTTAGCTGTTCTCTATTAAATTAAGCAAAATAATACTGCAACAAATACCCACAACCTCCTAAACGCTGCATTCCAGCCAATTCCTCACCGGCCTTGTCTCCACATGCACATGCAGCTCATCTCAGCCTCCTACATGAACCTCCCCAATGAGTATGTGTCGCTAGGATACCAAAAGCGGCTGGAGTATATGCACAATCTGCGCCAGGAGATCGAAGATATGCAGCAATTTCTGGCCGAACTGAGATCCGAGGAAATGCCAGATTGTCTGCTGCGAACTGCAGTAGAGGTCCCTTGTTTGGGCCCTCTCAAACCTCGCAAGCTTCACGCTTTCAAGGGCCATACCAGCAAAGTTCTGGCCAGCTGTATAGTGCGGCAGGAAAAACCTGGCGGGCCTGCTTCCGTCGTGAGCGTTGGCCAAGAAAATAATGTGATTGTTTGGGACTACACCACCGGGCTCAAGACCGAAGTGTTTCGGGTCTCCAGAGGCCATGTGCTTTCGATCGCAGCTCCTCCCAGCGGCAAGATCGTGGCGGTGGCAGGAATGGCATCGACAATCGATCTGTACTCGGTTAATGACAGTTTGAATGTCGCCCTGAACCACCCCCGCACCCCATATACCATCAAACCGGCCCATGCTCTGCACATGGAAAAAGAAAGTGCGAATTTGTTCTGTGGAGTGAGTGGAAAAGAGCCGCAACAAGCCGTCCAATCACCCACGGTGCTGTCGTCGCCTCGATCTCCAGCAAAACGGTCTCCGCTGCACAAGCTGAGCATGATGAAGGAAGCAGAAAACGAGCTGCCTTCTATGGCTCGCCTGAAGCTGTCGGCTCACCGCGGAGGACAGTTCCGCGGATCGCTTTCTGGGCACAAGACTGGCGTACTGAGCCTGTCGTTTTGCGACGAGGGCACGCTGATCTCGGGTGCGGCTGATGGCGGCGTGTCGATATGGGATGTACCCTCCGGCAGCAGAGTATCTTCCTTCCAGGAACACGCTGCGGCCGTGATGTCTACATCCAACGATCCTACGTCTGTGTTTGGTGCTGCCAGCGGATCCGACGATGGACTCATCAAGGTCTGGGACGTTCGCCAGAAGCAGTCGGTCATGAGTTTTCATGCGCCCTATCATCAGCCGGTTGGAGTCATAAAGTTCAGTCCAGAAGGACACACAATCATCGGAGCCGATATGGGCGGGATCTTTGCCTACGACAAGCGTACGAACTCCATCATCGGCACCCTGCCCATGCCGAGCCAGGTCTCGGCACTAGAAGTGACATCCTCTGGACGAGGCGCAATTGCAGGACACGGCGACGGCAGTATTTCTGTAATTGACATTTTGCGAGCCGAGGTCGCGGCGAACTTCAAGGCCCACAAATCCAGGGTCTCCAGTATCCATACCGTGCGCAATGCTTTTGTGACCTCCAGCTGGGACGGGTTCCTTCGCGGCTGGTCCTTGTCATAGAGCCTCTATAGTTACCAATAATGACATTCTACTACACACATCTTCCTCCGTCCCCTTTCTGTTCCTTCTTTTTGGCCATCGGAGCGGATCGTCTACCATCATGGTGGTAGTACACTGGAGAAGTAGCATCAGGCCCATCGTGGAGGAAGACCCATCGTGAAGGAAGACCCATCGTGAAGGAAGACCCATCGTGAAGGAAGACCCATCGTGAAGGAAGACCGACAGGGCTCCAATAGTTAAAAAGATTATCCTATCCAGTCTCTACTGTTACCACTAGTCTCCTGTTTCAGGTCAGACTCGAAACAAGGGCATCATTAGGGTCATCCGCACGTCGCTTGATTTCGATAAAAACTAAAGAAAATTTAATATAGATTTCCTCAGGGTTCTATGGCTACAACTGTATCCTAAAAACATATTTAAATAGGCGCTCATACACTATTCGAGGAAATTACTGGGACATTCTAAACGAAAAAGAAAACAAAAATTAATAATTGTTTCCCTAGTCTACCGCCTTGAGGCGGAAAACCGACGAGCCTTAGCTCGGAGAGTTAAAAAAAAAAGGAAAAGAAAGCACTTAAAAAACCAATACCCCAGAAACCTCGCGAGAATTGAACCAGACAGTAAAGTATATAACGGGGAGAGCCTGAGCCCGGGGTGACAAATGGACGACAGTGACGACGACTATGTCGAGTCGTTGACCGGCGATCTCGGTCCCCGCAGGCGGCTGGCCAGACGGCGGGCCGAGAAACAGGACAAAAACGAGCCTGATAACCAGGCCGCAAGCTATGCTTGGGAAGATACATACCATCGGTCGTGGGATGTGGTTCAAGAAGACGCCGGAGGCTCTTTAGAAGGAACGGTTGCCGGCATGGTTGCCGAGGCGAAGCGGCGGCGAGTGCTGCGCGATAAAAAGCCAGTCCAACGAGGAATCATTCGTAACCTCGTGCTGGTGCTGGACATGAGCTTTGCCATGCAGGACTCTGACATGCGTCCAAACCGGTACCAGGTGATGTTAGACTATGCCATTGACTTTGTGACCGAATTTTTCGGCCAGAATCCGATCTCGCAGCTTGCAATTGTGGGCATGGAAGACGGACTGGCCAAGCTGCTGTCGCCGCTGGACGGCAATCCACAGACACATATTGATGTGCTCCAGGCGGCTCGTAAACAGTACCCTGTGGGTCTTCCGTCGCTGCAAAACGCTTTGGAAATGGCAAAGGCAGTATTGCAACATGTTCCGTCGCATACCACCAAAGAGGTACTGCTTGTTTTCGGAGCTCTTTTGTCCAATGATCCGGGCGACATCAACAAGACAATCGACGAGCTTGTCAAGCACAAAATCAGAGTGCGGGTCATTGGCTTGGCGGCCCAAGTGGCCGTCTGCAAACAATTGAGCCTGGCAACTAACTTTGGCGACACAGGAGCCTATAATGTAGTGCTTAACGAGACGCACTTCAAGCAGCTCATGATGGAGATCACAACGCCCTTATCGGTGTCTGCAGTTAATGCCAGCTCGGCCTCTGCACTTGTTTTAATGGGGTTCCCTTCTCGAATCACTTCTCCGCATCCGATTTTCTGTGCTGATGGCAAACTCGTAAAGACTTCTTACGAATGCCCTCGCTGTCTGGCCAGAGTCTCGTCTCTGCCCATGGCTTGCCCGGTGTGTTCCCTTACTCTGATTCTCAGTACCCATCTGGCCCGTTCCTACCATCATCTGTTTCCTCTGCAAATATTTAAACTGCATGCGACGGGACACTCCAATCAGGGGCCCGACGGCGCTGGCGCCCGCTCGAATCCCACACACACATGCTTCTCGTGCTTGGCGCCCGTTGGCGTACAGCGCCTAGAGTGCCCGAAATGCCATAAAAGTTTCTGTGTAGACTGCGACGTCTTCTGCCACGAGACCCTCCATAGCTGTCCTGGCTGCGAAGCAGCTCCTGCTCTTGCCGCCCCGGCATAGGCCTGCCATAGATCCTTTCATAGAACTTCAAAGGGTGTCTTTCTCTTTTTCAGAATAGCTGCGTGGATCCTCCGCAAACACACTGCTAAGTAGTCTATGTAAAATGTCTCATCCAGTTCTGCAGTGCATTTCAGGCCACCTCACTTGCTCAGGCGCCGGTCAGCTCTGACGTGCATACATAGTCAGTGCTCAGTGCTGGCATGAGACGGGTGTGTGGTCGGTGCTCAAACGCTGGAGTTCTGGTGTGAGACGGGTTTGTTTAGTGTGTTTAAGTGCTGGCATGAGACGTGCTGCCCCCTGCAGGAATCTGGCATAGAATCTGGCATAAACTGCACAGGAATCTGGCATAACCTTGCACAGGAATCTGGCATAAACTGCACAGGAATCTGGCATAAACTGCACAGGAATCTGGCACAGCATCTGGCATAATTAGGCGGCACTGGGGGTGCGGAAGAATTCTCCCAAACTACTCTGTGGTATACGACTTCCCCCAGCTAAAGCTCGCCTGGTTCCCACCTCGAGGTGAATAGGGCGAGTGTATACTTCCGCCGTAAGGTGGCCCAGGGGTGCGGGAGAATCCCCCGCAGAAATACGCAGCTCGGTAGTTTATTATGTATACATCTACAACAGGTGAAGGCTATGCCAGCGACGTGGTCCACTCGCCGCCCCGCTTGATCTGCACTACCTTTTGCACGGGCAGATCCCAGCCGACGCCACCAGAGCCAATGGCCGCACCCATGCGCGGGACAGACCATGCTTCGCGTTTGGTGGAGGAGATCACTTTGGGGGCATACGCGCCGCCCAGAGGTTTAGACCAGGTGATTAGCGGCGTGCCTGATGCCAGACGAACCAATGCACCACCGGGAATGTCCACTAGCGTGCGCATACGTGTCTTTGCATTCTCCTGCTCTCCAGTGGTCAGAGCGCTGTATACCAGATACTCTGGTGGCTGTGTGCCCAGATGGGCCAGTACGCTGCCGGGGTGGATGTACACGTACTTGTCCGGGCAGGGCATGAGCGGCAGATATGGTGTGCGGGTCAAAGCAGTCTTGGCACTCGACGGAACGTCGTCAACCGAGTCGGCGCGCACAGCGACCTGCTCGATATAGCCCGCCGCAATGATCTGTTTGAGAGCGGCGATCTGGATTTTAGTAGGCACACCCAGTTTGGTGACCAGGGCCTTGGTGGTGGTTTCCACTGCGTCGGGCCGCGTGGTTGTGGCCACGAGGCGGGCCAACTGCTGCCGAAGCTTGGAAATCTCAGACATGACTTTGGGGCGCAAAAAGTTGGCCGCACAATAATCGCTTCCACTATGAGAGTCCTCGGCATAGTCGTAGCCCGCCACGGCCGCTAGCAATCTGAAGGCGTCGCTGCGAGGATCCAAGGCACCAAACTGTGCTTGAACCTGATAGTAGCGCGACCGCAGCTTCTCTCTAAGTTCCTTGGCAGCAGTATCCTCTTCTCCATCCTCATCTTCTTCTGGAGCAGGACCGATTACTTCCCATTCGGCTAAGAAAGGTTCATCAACAGACAAAGTAGCCACCAGAGCAATCACATAGCCCATACAGCCATGCTGGTTGCCGATAAGAAGCATCTTGGCGTGCCGCGGATGCAGCGGGAAGAAGCTCATTTGGCGGCCCAGATCAGAAAGGTTTCCCTTGGTGTCCAGAGCACCCAAGTACTCGAGCACTTTGACTCCGTGGGCAAGGCTGGCTCGAGGGGGTGGGCTGGGGAATGGGAAATTGACAATATGATGGATGCCCATGGCCTTCATCTGCAGCACCAGGCCCTCAATAGGCATTCTTGCGATTTCAGGAACACTAAACTGAGGGAAATCCCGCTCGTAAACAGCAGACGAGTAGAGACGGTAACAATGGCCAGGACCAGTACGACCAGCACGACCAGCACGCTGGTCTGCGCCTGCCTTTGAAATCCACTGAATCTTGAACTTCTGAATGCCGGTCTCGAGATCATAAACCCGCTGCTTGGCGCGGCCACAATCCACTACATACCGGATCCCGGGAATTGTCAGTGATGTTTCGGCAACATTAGTAGCCACGACACACAGCCGTGTGCCCTTGGGGACGTCCTCAAACACCTTCATTTGTTCATCGGTAGGCAAAAGCGAGTATAGTGGCAGGATCTTGAGTTTAGTTTCTTCGCCATCGTACTCTTCTTCAAAGCCTTCTTCTTCCTCTTCCTCGAAGTCCTCCTGCTCTTCTGAAGGCTCGTCGAAGTCTTCGGGCTCCTCGTTCCAGTCCAAATCAATGGTCTCTTCTTCCATATTCTCTGTGTCTACGCGCACCTGGGCAGCTTCGTGCTTCTCTTGTTTGGCATACTGTCGCAGTTTGCGGACTACAGTTGCAATCTCGTTCTGGCCGGTGAGGAAAATAAGGATACCACCTTTCGGCAACTTTTCATGGATTTTCTTGGCCTTGGAAATGGCTTCGGTCACATAGTCATGGCTGGTTCGGCGACTAAAGTGCACCGACACGGGGAACTGTCGAGCCTCTACCGAAACCAGCGGCGGGGGCTTGGAGAATAGCGTTGTGTTTTGAGTAAAGTCCGCGACTCTCAGAGTGGCAGACATTACGATGAGCTTCAGGGGCTTGCCTTGATCGCGGCGCAGACGAACCACACGGCTCAGCAAGCCAATAAGAATATCGGTGTTCACGCTACGCTCGTGAGCCTCATCAACAATGATAGCAGAGTATTTTGCCAGCACGAGATCGGAGGCCAGCTCGCGCAACAAAACACCATCCGTCATGAACTTGAGGCGCGTCTCTGCCTTTGTTTTCGAGTCAAATCGGATCTGGTAGCCCACTTTGCTGCCGTGGTCGCCCAGCTCCTCTCCAACACGCTGAGCCATGGCCACCGCGGCCACTCGCCGTGGCTGGGTGACACCGATCATTCCCGGGGTTTGTCCGTCGGGCGAGCCATAGCCAGCCTCGTACAGAAACTGCGGGACTTGTGTGGTTTTACCGGAACCGGTTTCACCCGTCAACACAACGACGTCGTGATGATGCACGGCCTCCATGATCTGCTGCTCGCTGGCAGTAGCAGGCAGGTTAACGCGAGACTCTTCGATCTCAGGCGTGCGCACAATATTCACGTAGTTTACACCTGCACGTTCAGTACCATTCGTAGAGAAGTCCACGATGGCCTCTTTTTCAATCGGCCGCGGCGTGTGGGTATAATCGGCCACGACGGGCGTAGGAAGGCTCACGTGCTGTTCCTGTAGGGACTTTGCCCATTCGCTGAATTGGTGGCCTGCAGATTTTCCGTCTTTTTCTCCTTCTTCGGCTTCTTCCTCAGGCTCTTCAGACTCCTCAGGCTCTGCAGACTCCTCAGGCTCTTCAAGCTCTTCAGCGTCGTCAGAATCAGCGTCTTCAGAATCAGCATCTTCAGCATCTTCAGCATCCTCAGCATCAGAGCTGGAGTCAGATTCAGAATCCGAATCCGAGTCAGAATCAGACTCAGAATCAGACTCAGACTCCTTCTCAGGCAAGCCAAGCTTCTCTCTCCAGCTAACCTTTTTGCTAGGTTTCTTGGCCACAGTAGGTAGGTTCTTGAAACCAAATCCACCCACAGCCGGCCGATGGTCAATAAAAGAAGATTTAGGAGCTTCTTCGATCTCGGAGCCCGAGTCAAACTCGTCTGTAGACTCCGATTCCGACTCTGAGCCAGAATCAGAGCCCGAGGCCGATTCAGCAGCTTCAGGCAAACCACCACCAGACTGGCCCAGCGATTTCAGACTCTGGAACTTGGATGTATCGACGGTACTGGCGGCGAGCTTCGCAAAGATCTCATCTCTCTCTTCTCTTCGCACTTGGCGATCGATATACTTATCCAGACGCTTTCGTTTAGCGGCAGAAGCCTTTGTTTTCGGAGCCAAATCAGTTTGCAATTGTCTTTTGCGCTCTGCTTTCTCCTCGGCCGTTAATGGCAGCAGAATCTGGGCATTGGCGTCCTGCTGAGGCAAAGGAGCCGGGCGATCCTGTTCATCTTCGTCGGTCTGAAACTGTTTCTGCCGCTTGCGTTTCAGCTCATTACGTTTGGCAACATTACCTGCTCGAGCTTTATCGTTGAAACGCTCGCGATATTTAGCCATTGCCTTTTAATTCCTGGTTTTGGGGGGCTTGTCAAGATTAGCGAAACCCTCTGAAAAATAAAATTCCAGTTCTAGGGTCAGGAAAAAAGTTTGGGCCGCTGGGATCCAGATGAAATATCAGACCCTGTAGAAAGTGGGGTGTGAAAAACCCTTGTTTAGGAGTTGTTCGGAGTTGTTGTGGTAACGCCGCCCCTTCTTGCCCAAACAGGCCAGCCGACCCCATTCTCCTATAAAAACAAAAAGCAAAAGGAGTGAATGCTCACGGCAGTTCACTACGGCCCTTTTTGCATAAAGCCATGGCACGTTAGTGGGTATGTGGATCCTTTGGCTAAAGCTTCAAAGTCCTATAGAAGCAGAGAACCTCGATCTGTTTGGCAGGCCCTGGTTATTGACGGCAAAGTTGAACCTGATGAACCGTTCGAGCTAAGTGTATGCCCGAAATGTTTCCTTTATTCAAGCAATCAAAAAGAGGTGGAAACCCATCTTTTGCACTGCCGATTCAAAGAAAGGTTACCCGGCGCACTGGTTTATGAGAGTGAAAAGTATACGATCCAAGCGTTTGATGGCGGCGCCAGCGAGGACGAAAAGTTGTTTGTTCAATCATTATGTTTGTTTGGCAAACTATTTATTGAAACGAAGTCGATTTGTTTTGCTGTGGCCGACTTTGAATTGTTTACTGTTTATGATCGAGAAACGGGGCTGGCGGCGGGCTTTTTCTCTAGAGAAAAACACCCGTGGTTCAATTACAACCTCGCCTGTATTATTGTGTTTCCGCCCTTTCAACGGCGAGGACTCGGCCATCTTTTGATTGGCTTCTCTTACTATTTATCGCGACAAGAAAAGCGCACCGGCTCGCCTGAACGGCCGTTGAGCGAGCACGGACGCAAGGCCTACCTGGCCTACTGGTGCAATGCGCTTGGAGAAGCATTGAAACATGAAATGTCTCTCTCGCTACAGGAGCTGGGGCTCGCAACAGGCATTGAGCCTCATGATGCAGTGATAGCCTTGGAGCATATGCATGCCATCACCAAAAACGGCCGACAACCGGTCATTGATCTCGATCAAGTCTGGCGGTATCTCGACAAACACGCGATTCCTGTTTTTAACGAAAAGGGTGTTCGTTTAAAGTGACCTGTTCTCTCTCTCTCTCCCTCTCTCCTCTGTCCTGCCATCCTCTGCATCCTCTGCCATCCTCTGCCATCCTCCCTGCCCAGCCGCATCTGTGCCCTAACCCCTCACGAGTTCAGCCCCGTAGGCAGTACCCCCGAGATGCGCAATACTCTCTTTGAGAGTACCTACAGTAGCGCGCATCAAATGCGGAAAAAAATATTAATTTTGCAGAGTAGCTTTTCAGCGGCACCTCCCAAAAAATGCGGTGAAATATTTTGATTATTATTTTTGCAACTCCAAATTAGCAACTAATTTGCCAGATTAAAAATCCCAACCCGACCCCCTCTTTCCGTTAGCAAATTGCTTTTTTGATTCGGGGAATAAATTTGCTTTTCCTTTTTTTGGGTTTGAAATATCATTCTGCAGACGCGTGAAATTGTGCTCCGAAAATGAAAGTCCATGCTTCTAAATACAAAGACCTGAAGGAACGTGCCCTCTACAAGGACCCCAATGATAAAAGCTCTTGCTGGGTGACGATTGTGAATGGCCAGCCGCTTGTTCGGCGGCAGTCCGACGGCTGGTTCAAGATCGCGCCTTTGTGGGAGCTTGCCGAGCTTTCTGTGCCTGATCGTAACCATATTATCGAGAATTACATCAAAAAGGGCCCGCATGATCGCCGTTTAGGTGCTGGAACCAACGGTGGTTTGTGGGTGCCTGTAGACCGCGCCCGCACGGTGTCAAGGCAGTTGAAACTGCTTCCTGTTCTCAGTGAAATCCTTGATATCACCACCGAGACCGATGGAAGCGTGCCTCTGATCTCCGATCCGGACGCAGGTGTCGTCAAAGACGTTCCTGCTGCTGCTGCTGCTGCTGCTGCTGCTGCTCAGCCTGAAGGCGAGGATGAGGTCTCTGAGATCTTCAAATCCATGCCATCGGTTACTCCTCGCAAGCGTGGCCGGCCCCCGAAGGTGCCTGGCTCGGAGCCCACTCCGAAGAAGAGCCGTTCCAAAGACGCCGAACCGGCGACGTGGACAAAGCCCGAGGAGGAGGAGGAATTCGCCGAGACGGCCGAATGGAAGGGAGACAAGGACTTTGCTCCTGGCGACTCTCCTGAGAGTGCGGCAGGTGAGAAGCCTTCGACTCCTCGCGGCCGAGGACGGCCTAAGGGCTCTACGTCCAAGAAGGCTAAGGCCACTTCGCCCGTGCGCGCCGACCTCACCGAGTTCCTCGATAAGACCGCTTTCAACGGCACGGTCCCGGACCTCAAGAAGTACATGCGCGACGAGGGCGTTGGTGCGCTGATTCTGCCTGGTCCAGAGGGTGCCGAGCAGATCTATCTGATCCGCAAGCCCTCCGCAGAGCTTGCTGCCAAGCTCAAGGATATTCTTTAGTTTAGTCTCTAGTTTAGTCTAATGCTCGCAGAGTTGTCAATTAAAGAGCTACAGAGCGGGTGTTTTGCGGGGGATTCCCCCGCACCCCCTGGGCCGCCTAAAGGCGGTTGGTTTCAACCAGCACCTTGTTGAAGGTCACTGGTAGGTAGGTCCTCTCAGACTAGTCTCATCGATCATGGTTAGTTATAGACTATAGTGTTGCAGTTACGTTGGTGTAGGCTCCGCCGGAAGGCGGCCCAGGGGGTGCGGCGGAATCCCCCGCAAAACACCCGCTCTGTGGCTCCGCAGCTCCAGGGCGCAGATCTATACCTTATATTAGAAGTAATTACTGAAAAATATTTTTGAAGATCCCAGGAAGTTATGCATACTCGAGGATGATCTCCACGAGACGGTTCATGTCGATCTGGGGACCGTCGTAGTCGCCTGCAGGCGGCAGTCGCTCGGCCAGCGAAACGATGCTGGCCGGCACAGGCATGAGCTCGTGGGCGCCCTTGACGGGCGCAGTAAGATGGAGTTCCTCGCCAATCGGGTCGGCTCCAAACTGCCGGAACCGGCGCGCAAACAACTCTACGGGGTCGGCATCAGGATACAGTGCACAGTAGCGAGGCTCTAGAGCCTGCAGAGCCACCGTATCGCCTCGTGCGGCCACAAAGTCCATAAACTCGTCGAAAATCACCCGCACAACAGCCGGCGACATGTCGGCCATGGCCTTTTCAAACACCACGCGCGAGTTGATGGCGTCGTCCATCTGGAAGAGGAACTTGAGGTAGCTGCGCACAAACTGCGGCACGGTGCGGAACTTTTTGTAGGCAATCTCGTAGATCTTCTGCGCAAGCTCGAGATCCTTGTTTGTGAGCTCCAGCATAGCCGAAGCGCAGTAGATGTGGAAGGTTGCGTACGGCAGCTTGCGGCACGCTGACGCGACTTTCCGCGCTTCCTTAACGCCTTGCGTGCGCTTCACAAGCTTCATCAGCTCAATATATGCGAGTGTGATCTCTTGGCCAGGTATAGCCTCTGCGGGATACGCCTCTAGCATTGTGATGAGATCCTTAAACACCTGCACGGCATCTGGGCGGTCCAAGGACACGTAAAGATCCGCTAGCCTCACGCTAAGAAACAAAGACGAAGGGTTCGCCTGAAGGCCCGACTTCAGCAGCTCGATGGCCTCGTCAATTAGTTTCTCGCGAATGCAGTACTCGGCAGCCTCGAACCACATCTCCGGGAACCGCGATAAAGTGGCTGTGGCTTGTCGGTATGCATATAGTACACGTTTTTGTACTGCCTCTGCGTCGGTTTGTAGAGGATTCGACGCCTCGTAGGCAATGACTTTGCGCCAAAGCGCCAATTGGGCCGCCTCGGCAGCAATAAACATTCTCCGGCCCGCCCAGGTCGACCGAGCCAGGTCTTTGGTGAGATTGCTCAGTTCACGAGTAACCGACCGGGCTTGCATATACTGGCCCGAGCGTTCGTCGACGAATTTGCGGCTGGTGGCCCGGGAAACCGAGTTTTCAAAGGCCGTGTAGTTGCGCCAAAGTGCCTCGATATTGTCCATAGGACTAACAACCGCCCATCGAAAGATCTTGCGGATCTCGTCCATTTTGTGTTGCTGCTGCCAAGTACTTTGCGCCGGCCGCTTCTCGAGAAACTCGAGATACTCTCGCCAAATAACTGTACTGGCCAGATCGTACTGCACTCTGGTCAACGCAAACTCGTAGGCCTGGGCAATTGTGGAGACGGCCTTTTCGTCTTCCTCGGCATTGGTTTGACGAATATATTTCAGGTACGTGTGCCAGAGTGGAACGTAGGGGATTTGCAGCAGGACTTTATCAAACACATGCTCGGCCTTTTCAAACATGCGTTGGGCCAGCAACAGCTCAATGTAGTCTGTCCACAGTTCTCCCGAGAGAGGGAAGACTTTGAGAGCACGCTCGTATGTATCCAGCAGCTCGTCTGTCTTGTTTTTCTTTTTAAGAAGCGCAAGCGCGTCCTGCCATGCCTGGACGTTCAGACTATCTTCGCTCATTGTCTTGTCAGCTTGGGTCTAGGAGTACTTTAAACTAGTGAACTGTAGCTAGAGCTGGGTGTCTTGGATAACTGGGAGTAAGACTGGCTGAGTGAGACTAGGCCTAGGAAGACTAGTAAGTGGATGGGAGAGTTAGTGGCTGGAGAAAGTAAGTGGCTCGGGAGACTAGTAATACTAGGAGGCTAGAGAGCGACTGGGAGTAAAGCCAGCAGTCAAGGCAGCTGACTAGTAGACTAGGGGTGGAATCTGTCAGTGCAACTGCTGAGAATGAAGCTTCATGTTTGGGCAACAGCCGATCCCGAAAGTCTGGCCGCGTGCTGGCTCGTGAAGCTGCTGGATATTCCTGTGGCTATTATCCCCAGTAATAATATCTTTATTTCCCCGGATCGCAGACTGCCATGTCTTGTCACGGAAACAGCCAAAGTCAGTGGATATGCCGAAATCTCCCATTTTCTCGACACCGAGGGCCACAAGCTCAGCGACAAAGACGACGAGCCCATCAACACGGCGCTTTTGGCCTACTTGGAGCAGGCCACGGTCCTCACTTTATGGACTTTGTTCTGTATCAAGAAGAACTATGAACAAGTCACAAGACCCGACATATCGGCCGCAATTGCATTCCCTATGCAGTACAATGCCTCATTGAATTTGCAAAGAGATGCCGCTGCAAGAGCGGCCGCCGTGGGCATCACGGGAGGCAAGAAAGGTAAAAAGGAGCCTGGTTTAAGCAAGCTGCATGATGAGATGCTTGCGGCCACCAAGGAGCGCAAAGACCTTCTGAAGGGCTCTCAAGAAACAATGCGAGCTCTGACGCTTGCCCGCAAGGTCTACCAGAATGTCCAGGTCTATGCAGAGGGCCCTTATACGCCTGCTCAGCTGCTTCTGATTGCCAATCTGCACCTCCAAACCACGGGCCTTCCCGAGACGCCTTTGAAAACGATCATTGACCTGTTTCCCAGTCTCAAAGATCTAAAGGTTCCGGATGTGCAAATCAACTACGAGTCCTCGCCAGGTGACGACTTTACGCTCAAGAATTACCTATATAGTTTTTTCGTTTAATTATTGTCTCCCCTACTTCCTTGGGGCAACAAGACCATTGTTCACAATATAATATACAACCGTAGAGTCATTGGTGACCATAGCCATGACCAGTCGCTTTGGCTCGGTACCAAGACCGGCCCCTTCCTTCAGGGCTGCAAACGCCTTGGCCCACTGCTCCACACTCCATTTGTTAGCTGTATAACTGCATAGGACATATTCCTCTTCTAAAGGCGAGGGGTCATCTGGATGCAGTTTTTTGGCAGGAATGCCTCTACAGAACTCAAACTCTCCGTACTTTACTGCTTGTACGTTTTTCCACAGCTGTTGATGCCGGAGATTATCGTCGACCTGCATGAGTAAGTCGCTCTGATCTGCATCTCCCTTATACCTTGAGACCGCCTCCCTTACACCTTCCCTATCCACATAAAAAAGAGACAATTGCTATCCATTAACAAAGTACTTGTGTTTCTATATACAATTAACAGTACGGGGGAATGTCCCGAACATCGGCTTTTCCTCTAACTTTCTTTTTTATTTTTTAATCAAAAAAAGAAATGGATGTACAAAAATGAAAAAGCTCAATTGGCCTCAAATCCATAGCCCTTCATGCAGGTTTTGAAGTTGGAAATAATATCCTTGCATTTCGGCGAGTCCGTGCCGTTAAAAAGAAGGCACTCATCCCGCTTGGCTTTCTCGTCCTTGCAAACACAGCACGGCTTGACTTTGGGTGCGTCAGTCATAATGACGAATTTCCGCTTTCGCTGACAGGCTGATCTGATCTCCTTTCCGCTTCTCCCTGCAGGCGGGAGCAGGCAGTGAGGTCTAGCTTACTGAGCACAAAGTGAAAAATCCATAAGTCCCACGCAGGCGGCCCCAAAAAAAATTAAGTAACATGGCTAAAAAACGGGTGCAGAATGTAAAGCGCAGTATCCAGCCTGAAGTCTTTAAAGACAAGAAGGCAGAGAATATGCTTTCATTCAAAAAGAAGGAATATGCTGGCGTCTCCAAAGGTAACAAAACCAGAAACCGCGCAATTGATACCGGCCGGGTCAAGCCCCAAAAGAAGCAGCGCACCTACACGGAAAAGGAGCTGGGAATCCCCAAGCTCAATACGGCATTGCAGCCTGTAGGCGTTGCTGTTAAAGGCAAGAAGGGAAAGAAGTTTGTTACCGACGCCAAGATGGCTTTGATTCTCGCCGAAGTGACCGAGTCGTCGTCGGCTGCTAATGCGTCCAAACTCGAAAAGGCCCGCCAGCTGGAGGCCATCCGCGAGTCCAAGCGCCAAGAAATCGAGGACAAGGAGCGAGCCCAGAAAGAGAAATATGAGAAAAAGAAGGGCGATCTCAAAAAGAAGGGCAAGAAGGGCAAGCCTGCTCCTGAGGAGCGCGAGGAAAAGCCCCGCAAGCGGCGGGTCGCATTTGCATGAGCCTCCATCTAAATTAATTCTTTATTAGTGCCATTTATTGATGTATTTTATGAACATTGCTCTGTTGCCGAATTGACTTGATCTGCGCGTGCTGCGTGTTAGGGTGGTTGAGCAGCGACCGGTTGTTGCGGTGCTTAACCTCTTCGATCTCGTCACATAGACCCTTCTTTCTGTTGTTCGCGACTCTAAGAGCTGCTTCTGCATCCTCGAGTGCTTGTTCAAGCAGAATGGGGCTCTTTTCGACCATGTTGATAACAATAGACGCATTGGTTGCCTTCCACTCCTTGAGCTTGCGTTCGGCAGCCTCAACTTGCGCAAGAACATCATCACGCTTCTTTTGCAAGCGCGCCTTCTGCTCAGGTAATTCACCAATGACTTTCTTCAACTCCTCACACTGTGATTCCACTGCTTGCAGTTGTTTCTCGACATCCGCAGACACGGCGACAATCTCTTGCTTCCGAACATCCATGGCGTCAACCTTGGCAGCCATTACGGCCCTGGCAGCTTTAATCTTCTCCTCCAACACAGTATTAGAAGCTACTTTAGCCTTGGTCTGGTCGTCCAGCTCTTGCGCGCGCAAATCAGCCTCGGCCGTTTTAGTAGCAATGGCTTTGAGGTCCGTTTGGGCACTTGCAATAGAAGCCAGCAGCTCTAGTTTCTTGAGCTCGTCATTGCCTCCATTTTGAAGCAATTCATCGTATTGGGCATTGCGCGCACGGTACGCTCGAAGCTGGCTGGTGAGACTTTCGACTGTGTTTACATGCATCTGCATGTCGATGGGCAAGGGGAGCCGTCTCGAAGCAGTTCTGAAGCAGACTGAGCCTTTGGCACGGCGGTCCACTCAATTAATACCTAGATCTAAACAATGTCCATCTCCTCAATTGAGCATTTTGGGGATCTCTCAAAATGCTTCTCGCGGCGCCAACTCTGCATAGTCAGGCCCCTCTGGAAATTCAACCCTTTTCTTTTCTTTATTCAGTAATAAGAAAAGACTTTAGTTTCTGAAATTACTTTTAATTCTTTTTTCCGAGAAAATGAATTGGTATTCATTTCTTTACGCTCGGATGTAGTGAATCCGGCGAATATCTGTAATGTGCGGTATTTCCATTTGCCGTGCCCACCCAAGCGGGGCAACTCACCGATCAAAACCACTGATCAAAATCTGATCAACCCACATGATCCTATCAAACATGAGCGATTCAAGGCACTAGACCATTTCGATTTCGTCATGCACAGATGAATTTAGCTTTAGACGCGCCCCTAAACTGGCTTGGAGGTGTAGGTTCAAATTTCCGGCATATGAGAGGCTGGCACAAGCCTCTCCAAGCCCATTCGCTGGAAGGATGCTCTCGAACAAAATCAGGATCCCTATTTCCCAATTAGGTGCATCACTTCGCTGCCGCGAAACTATCCGGCTGTTATTTAGAGAGTCATAATTAAGAGCCCTACAAAGCTATCTATTCTCCATGCCGTCAGGGATTGCCCTTTGCCATTCCTTCCCACCCAGCCTCTAAATCTTGCTGGTTTCCGCCAGCGTCGGCCTCTAGAGATAGCAAAGTAGTTCCATTTTGAATTTTTTTTCTTATGGTTAGAGTAATATTTAATATGTCTAGTGAAGGTTGGCAGCCGTATGCACAACAGCCTCCTGAGTAGGATTGAACGAGCTGTTGGAGCGCACCGAAAAGTGCGACATGCGAGGAGTCAGGAAGTTGGCCTGATCGTGGGCATTGCCAAAGAAGTTCTCTTCCTTGGCGGTATCCTCCAGCTGGTTGAAACCGTCCTCCAAGTTATTGTAGTGCGAGTAGACGCACCAGAAAATGATACCGAAAACAGCAGTGGCGCCGGCAAGACCAACGTACTGCCACAGAATCTTGGGGTCCTCAGACACCGAAGACAGAGCAATACCAATAGCGGAACCAAAGGCATTGGTGAGCAGGAACAGAGCCATCACGAACGACTTCATCGATACGGGAGCCTTCGTGTACGCGTACTCCAAACCAGTGATGGAAGCCAGAATCTCAGACATGGCAATGAAGAAGTAGGCCGGAGTCTGAATGGCAACGTGCACATCATTAGGAATCAAGCCACCCTCGGACGCGTCGCAAGCAAGCGGAGCATCGTAGCAGGGGCCAGCGGCATAGATAAGATGCTGGCAAATGGCAGCATAACCCATGGCGACGGCACCAAAGGCAAATCCAAGGGCAATACGGGTGATGGGCTGCATAGGGAAGCCGATCTTACGCAAAAGTGGGTACACTGCGTACTCCATGATGGGGATGAAGATAATGATGGCAATAGGATCGATGTTCTGCATCAAATCGTTAGGAATACCGTGGGTGTTCATCTGGCCGGCCTGAGAGATAAAGTTGTTGATCATCTGGCCGTAAACCACCCAATAAATAGGGAAAAACAGAAACACTTTGCAGCCATAAAGAGCGCGACGAACCTCCTCGACAAAGGTATCGGTCCACGGCACGGAGCTCAGGTGCTCCTCTTGGCGCACAGTAGGCTTGGCAGCTTCCAGGTTAAACTTGTGGAAGAAGGGCTTGACGGGCTTGAAAGGGAAAGTAATGATGTTGAACAGAACTCCCTTGTCTACGTGCTCCGAGTCAGGAACGCGGTAGCCGGTCGACTTGAAGCCGTTGGCAATGGCAAGAGCACAGATACGGTAGGCATTAGGAATGGGCGATCCCGAGGGAGGGTTGCGCACGTACTGGTTGCGGCCAAGGAACAGAGCAATGATACCAAGGAAGAAAAAGCAGAAGGGTAGCAAGAAAGCGGCCCAGAAATCGATGTGGGCCTCCATCTCACTAGTAGCAATAGCCGAAAGACCGCCAATGTTGATACACATGTAGAACAAATGGAAGATCTTCTCAATGGTGACGGTAGGGTCAACAATAACGCGCTCACCGGACTTGAGAACGCGGATATAAGGCTTGGTGTTTGTGTACTGGTCGGCGATCAAAGTCGAAACGTTAGACTTGATACCACCAGTACCAATACCAATAATAATCATGGCGGCAACAAGGCCACCCTTACCAGCAGCGCCGTTGTTGTTGTCAAGCGACACGGGCAGCGAAGTAACAAACAAAATTAGGGTGCCGACCAAGTAGATAACCGACGAAACAACAATGGTTCTGAACTTGCCCAACCACATATCGGCAACCATGGACATGGGAATAGGAGTCACATAGCACCAAAACTGGAAAAAGTACGACAGAGCCGTGGCGGCGACTTTTCCCCAGCCCAGACCGCCGGTCTGTTTGAGGTCACCGCGATCCAGCTGCATGTAGTTCCGGAAAATACCAGATGCACCGTAGTAGGTAAACCGTTCGGCCAACTCCACGATGGCAACACACCAAGCGGTCAGAGGCAGCGAATCAGACACCTTGCGTAGAGTATGAAGTTCCTCTTCTGTGGGGGTGGGGCCCAGCAGGCCCTCAGCCGTGTGCTCGGACTCTTGGGAACTTGTGTCCTTGATATGGACTTCCTTCTCGGTAGGATATTCTTCCATATTATTCCAAAGGTGTGATCGGAGACCTATAGGAAGACTTGCGGGGCTTAAGCTTTATATCTGAGAGGCAATTCGGGCTAGAACTGATAGCATGCACGCTGCAGTAATTGAGTGCATGTGCATACATGTACCTGGAGGTTGAAAATTTTTGCTGATCCCAAAGTGGCAAGCCAGTAGAGGGAAAGGTGAGTTGAAAAAAGGGATTCGGGAAAGCCAGTGGTCGATAATCTTATTTGATTCAGTTTTTTTGCAAAGTTGAATTAAGGTTTAGCGCCGTGCGGCTTATCCTTATTTCGTACGGCACCACGCGCCCTTACCCCAGAGCCGTTGCCCCTTGCCTATGCATTCAGGATGATGAGGGGTATAGCCCTATCAGTTGGCAGACTGCACAATCAGAGAGGGGCATATCTCGGCTATTCGTAGGCGGGGTTCCAAGGCTCCACCAACATGTCCGATTTTATGTGGTCAAGATAGGTGCCTGTTAGGCTGTAGATGGAAAGGGTTGGGTAATTTCTCCGTATTGTTGGCTATGCCCATGCAGCCGTCATGCGGAGATCGACGTGATGGCGCGACTATCAGTTGGATTTGGGTATTACGGCTCTACCAGGGTCCCAGAGATAAGGAAACGATCTAGAACCGAGTTGGAAAAAAATCGGCTTTTTATTGAATTGCGATGCCGCATGGAATGTAGGCATAGGCCAAAAGGGCCGGTCACATGATATGGCAGCCACATGGCTTTCGGATAATTGACGTAGCCGGTCGGGTCACTGCAGCATGTTTCAGGAGCGCGGTGTTGAGAAGTATTGACGATTTACAAAAGTAGAAGCAAGTAAAGTTCGAAAATGTCTAGACGATCGCCCTGGCCGCTTGCTAAAAGGTACCGAAGGTCCTAGAGAGAAATCAGGGCCCGACTGGGCCCGAACCGGACCCGAAGTGGAAAATTGAAATGTAGAACTGGCGTGCAGCATGGAATGCAGATGTGCAGTAAAATGTCGATAATTGAGGTAACCACAGGGACAATACGTTGAGAAGCACCATATGCATGCAGGTCGGTTGAGCATGAATTAAGTATACCGCGAAGGTAAACATCCGCCTTTAGGCGGCCAGGGGGTGCGAGGGAATCCCCCGCAAATTCCCATCCCTCCCATTGTTGTTTTTTTTCAACTCTCAGAGCTAAAGCTCGTCGGTTTTCCGCCTAAAGGCGGTAGACTATGGAAGCCTACAACATATCCAGCAGCATCCGGAGCCTAGCGTTTTAGGCAGCCCAGGGGCCACCTCGCGGACACACGTGTCTGTGTTTTACGTATATTTTAGTCAAAAAGAATTAAAGTCTACAGTCTAGCAGAAGGCTCCCATAGGGCAATGGCAGTCAGGGCCATGCCCAGACCACTCTGGTAGCCGGTTCCACCGGCACCGTAGTTGTGAATGACGGTAATGCCATTGATCTTTTCGCGCTCAATGCGAGCACCGCCCTTGCGGCTAGGCCGCAGACCGGCACGCTCGTCGATAATCTCGAGATTGCCGTGGTCCAGCAGCTTGGGCAGCAGACGAGTGGTCTTGTCGAGAATGGCAGCAGTCATGGAGCCATAGGTGTTGGGGTCGCCATTGCCCTGCTGGTAGTAGCCACCGAGAATCACGCGGCCGCCCGAAAAGGGCCGCGGGATGATGTAGATGGGCTCGCGGTCCTCGGCAAACAGCGACATGTTCTCGCGGATATGAGGCGCACGAACAACCACGACCTGGCCGCGGGTAGGGTAGCATTTGGCGTCCTCGACACCGCCAAGCTTCGCGGCACCATTGCCGGTGCAGTTGAAGATGACTTTGGTGTCGGGGGAGGCGGCATCCGTGACATGCTTGAGATCACGGCGAACAAACTGCACGCCGAGATCCTGCAGCAGACGGTAGAGGAATTTCAAAAAGAAAGGCGAGTAGAAGTTGTAGGTGGTATAACGAATACCGAACTCGGCCCCTTTCTCCTTTAGGTACTTCTTATCGTCGATGATCTGCAGATCAGGAATATAGCTTTCCAGCGACGCCAGCTTTTGGGCAGCAGGAACATGGTCCCACAATTCGGTCGTGGGGAGACGCTCCAGACCGGCCCGCGATCCGTACTCGCGGAAAATGTCTTCCAAATATTTGAAGGAAAGACGGTCATACTCCAATGCGGCCGGATCGTCGCCCGAGATGCATGAAAAGTTACCTCCAGCATAAGGTGAGGTATACTCAATGCTTTGGTCTCCAGGCAGGAATTTGGCCACAATAGTGACTTTATTAGCCATCTGCGAGCGGGCAAGCACCAATGCCGTATACAGGCCGACAATGCCGGCACCAACAATCACAATTTCAGTCATAGAGTCAGATGGGGGAAGGGTTACTGGACAGGTGATTTAGGGATGGACTATTAATAGCGGTATTAGAGGTATTAAATACCTCTCACTCTCTGACTCTTACTCTTTTAATCTAAATTTTCTGGCTCTATCTGACTGTCTCTGACTGACTATCCAACTGGCTCTCACTGAGTCTCACTTAGTCTGAATGACTCTCACTGACTAGATCTGACTGGCTATTTCCTGTAACCTGGAGCGAATCTAAAGGGAAGTCGACGCCGGGTGCTTAGTCACTATCTCTTGATCCCCGGAAACCGTCAGCAGAACCGGGTCAGGCCCGAACCCTATAATCGCATGACTAAGCGATCACCTGGTTCCAGCCCCTTCCCCCCGCCCACGTTCTCCCACCCATCGTCTGCCCCCCGCTGTGTTCCCGTGATACCCACGTGAGAGAAACTCCATCCCAAGCCTAAGACTATGCAAGTGAATCCCAGCCCGCCGCCAAACCAAGCTGGGCAAGGCCAAGGCCAACACATTGACTCAAAGCAAGACCAGTCGGGTCAATTACTCTCCGATCACGGTGGCCATCGGTATGATGGCGCTCAGGAGCGCGCAAGTCTCGCCATCGACGACGTGTTGTTGCATGGAAACCACCAAGAGGCCGACTTCCAGGCAATGCAACATCTTCAACGCTCCTATGGCGTGCCATCCATGAACCACGTGGCGTCGCGGGGGATGCCGCGACGCGTTGAGGCGCCGCAACCGCCCGTCGGCGACAGTCGGCATTACCCTAGCGCCAAGCCCGTGGTGGGGTCTGAAGAGTGGTACAAAGTGCGCAAAGATAATCACAAGGAAGTGGAGCGACGCCGAAGAGAAACAATCAATAAAGGCATTGATGAATTGGCCCAAGTGGTTCCTGACTGTGATAAACACAAGGGCCAGATTCTGTCGCGGGCAGTGGACTATATCAAAAAGCTCAAAGACAACGAACAAAAGTACCTTGAAAAGTTGACGCTGGAAAAGCTGCTGGCGGAGCAGGCCATTGCCGAGCTGTCGAACCGCAACAAGGCGCTCAAGAACGAGCTTGCGCAGGCCTGGAAAGAGGTTGGCGACTGGAAACGGCAGGCCATTAAAGAGTAGTTATTTAAGTTTATTGATATTATGTTCTCTGTGAGGGTGGCATTGAGTCTCGGCATTGAGTCTCGGCACTGAGTCTCGGCACTGAGTCTCGGCATGGAGTCTCTTTATCAGGCCTGGCTCTAGCTTGGGTCTATTGATCTGTGTTTGTGGTCGATCCAATGCAGGTGACGCACGCAACAGCAACCAGAATGGCGCATGCACGCGAGTGCCCTTGCCCTGATCCCTTTAAATACCTTGCACCTGCCCGCGGGCACTCCCCCACCATGGCCGATATTCCGAAATTCAAACTGAATACCGGGGCCGAGATCCCTTCGGTTGGTTTAGGCACTTGGGACGCCAACGATGAAGATGGCTACAAGGCTGTTCTCAATGCATTGAAGGCCGGTTATCGACTCATTGATACAGCCCTGATCTACAAGAATGAGCCCACCATTGGCCGGGCCATTCGCGATTCGGGAATTCCTCGGGAAGAGTTGTTCATTACCACAAAGGCATGGCCCACGCAGCTCCACGATCCCGAGGCAGCTCTGGATCTGTCCCTGCAGCGCCTGGGACTCGACTATGTGGATCTGTTTCTCGTGCATTGGCCCATTGCCCGCGTGCCTGATCCCAATGATCCGCTTTCACGAGGCCTGAAAAACGATGACAGTCTCGATTTCGTTGAGGTCTGGGACAAGTTCCAGAAACTTTCCAAGGAAAAGACAAAGGCAATCGGTGTTTCCAATTACACTGTTGCCAAGCTCGAGAAGCTGCTGGCCGCTCCTTCGACCACCATTGTGCCTGCCGTCAACCAGGTCGAGCTGCACCCCAAACTGCCGCAACAGAAACTGGTGGACTATGCCCACTCCAAGGGAATTGTAGTTGAAGCCTACTCTCCGCTTGCTCAGGGCAAAGTCAACAATCCTGTTGTGGAGAAGATTGCCAAGAAACACGATGCGAATATCGGCCAAATTGCCCTGAGCTGGAACGTCCAGCGCGGTTTCGTTGTTCTCCCCAAATCCGTGAGCCCCGAACGGCTCAAGTCGAACATCACTTTGGTGCATCTCGACGATGAGGATCTCAAGGAGCTGGCCGAGCTGGGCAAGACCCCTGAGCGCGTCGTTCGCTCCGAGGGGCATTTCGACGGCCTTGATCTCTTCGACAATAATGCAGACTCCTAGACTCTTAGATCCCGTTTCTAGCTCTTTTTCTCTTTATGTTTTCGCTCGCTCCTAGATTTTTCTTTTGCTAACTACTCCTCTGTTTTCTGTCTTGGTCTACTGAATCCTGAATGCTTTCGTTCGCTTTTTTTTGTCTTTTTTCTAACTATCGGAGCTAAAGCTCCTCTGTTTTCCGCCTCACCGCGGTAGACTGTGGTATCTTCTTAGACCTCTCGCACCTGAAAGTGGCCACACTCGGGTTGGTTATACCTCTAGAAAACTACTTTCATAGTCTTTTCTGAACTCAATTCGGCAAAGCCCACTCAGATTATTTTTACGGCATTCTAATGCTGGAGCCTGCAAAGCCGACAGCTGCGAGTTAAAGCTCCTCGGCAATGGTATCTAGCCAGGAGCGGCTACAACCTCCGCCTTTAGGCGGCCTAGGGTGCGAGGGAATCCCCCGCAAACGCCTCTCTAGTAGCCCTAGTCTAAGGGAAGTCGACTGTCTTTTCTAGGACACCCTCCTCAGCGATTGACGAGACCTCATCGTTAGCACAGATTGTAGAGGAGCCTCCGTAGACATCCTCGCCCGCAATATTAGTTTGGTTCACAAAGACGCAGGGGACGTCTGCCTGGGTGCGCATCTGCCAGTAAACGACAAGCTTGTTGTCGATTGTGCTGGCCTTGGAGGGTTCGGTCGCTAGCCAGGCCATGGGACACAGAATAAGGTCGGGCTTGTTGTGTGCAACCGACTTGGCAAACTCAAACGCATACCACGATGCCTTGAATTCCCAGGGATTCAGGTCCATGCAGATCCCTATTTGGATCTTCAATGGCAGCTCGGGCCAGGGCCCGGCGGCCCTGAACCCTTCAGGAGACGGCATGCATCCCCACTCGCGGTCGCTTTCATACATGTGCGTTTTGCGGTAGTGCATTAGCACTTTCCCCGAACTGCTGATAAGGTTGGCCGCATTGTAGGCAATTCCATCCAGGCCCGTCGGAGCCAGCTCGGGATACCCCACACAAATATGCAGGTCGTATTTCTTGGCCATTTTGCGGGCCCATTCAGTGGTTCTGCCTGTTTCCGGGTCCTCCAGAAACGGTCTAATTGCACTTTCACTTTTAAAGGCATAGCCGCTAATAGCGAGCTCAGGAAGCACTGCCAGAGCAGGTCTGGTTCTGATCTTTCCTAGCAATTGCTCGGCTCTGTGCATATTAGCAGCTGGATTGCCTACCTCGGACGCCATTTGGATAGCAGCCAGAGTAAGGCGTGTTCTTCCCATTCTCTAAAGACAATGCGAGTTTCTGATTCAATAGCGTAGGAGGTTTTGTTAGGAGTTTAAGTAGAGTCTAGTAGTCATGCAGTCATCTGGAGTCATGCAGTCATTGATTGTACCTGTAGTAAGTTAGTCAATTGTAGCAGGTGACTATAGTAAAGTCCCAGGCCATAAGTCCCAAACACCAAGGTCCCAAGGCTCGGAAGAGGCCCAAGGAGTCAGCCAAAGCAAGATCCGAGCAGACCCAGAGATCCAGAGATCCACTCCCAGACTGAGTAAGGGGCCTCCAGTATGAAGCTCGAGCATCTAAAGCATCTTCAGAAGGTGTTCCCCAACAGAGCAGCGCTTTACCAGCGAATAGATCGGGCCATTGCGAATCCGACGGTGCTTAAAGTCGGCATTGTTCCCTTTGTTAGTCCGAGACAGACCACAAAAGGCATTTTGGAGTCGCTGGTTGCAGACCCTATTGACGACTCGAAATGGGCCGGGGCTCTCAAGGATCGCCCGCTCACAAAAAACGTTTTGGTGACGCAGAGCCCTTCGTTTGACTATGTCGAGACCCGCAACTTCACCGTCGAGTATCCGGTCCCGTTTCGCGGGCCGCCCACAGAATACTTGGAAGTGACGTCCTGGAACGACTGCCACGAGCTGTTGGCAAACTGCGACATCCATATTTTTGCGAGCTCGGAGCCCGCCCAGGCTCTTAGAGCGCCCGTGCCTTCGGAACACCCGGTTCTGCTGGTTCTGGACAATGAAAAACTGGCCGCCGTGGACGGCCTGCCGCGGCCGCTCTCCGACACAGAGACAGAGGTGGTTGTGGACGCCGCCAAGGCCCTGGAGGGCGACGAGCTGCTTCGCCAGTCCAGCTCCAACATCACTGCATATCTTGAGAAACTCAAGGCATCGCACATTGCCGATCTGCAGCAAGAATTGAAGCCGGAAAAGGTCCGCAAACAACTGCTCACCAGCATCTTCAACACCTGCGAGGACATCGCGGCAGAGCCTCCGCACAACCAGGAGGTTGCGGCCGATGCGCTGGATCTGCGCCACCAGTGGGCATTGGCCGCTCATCGCGAGCTGCAGCTTCGTCTGCGTCCGGCCATCCGCGGCCTGCTAAATGGCGAGCTGGCATGGTGGAAACTGTATGCGCGGACCGACGATGTCGACGCGACGGCCATCGCGATGCTTGCGCGCGATTTCATGCCTGAAGCGCGCGCAAATCTTCAGAATGCGCTGGGTAGAGCCCAGGGCTTTTCGCCGGGCCTTCCCGGACAAGTCGTGCTGCCTGAAGCAGTTAAGGAGGCCATTCCCGGCAGCCAATTTGAGGGTCCTCTGGACGCGGCGCATGCGGTTGCGGTGGCTGCTGCTGGAAAGCTGCAGAATGCGGCGCTTGGTGCCGTTTTGCAGGCCCTGGCGGTCCAGCTGCCGTTGGGGCTGTTATCTGTAGCAGGCGTGTATTTTGCAGGCTATTCGTGGTACTCGATGGCCGCGCTGGCCTCCCTTGGGCTGGTTGTGGGTCTTCGAAGACTACAAAAGTGCTGGTTCCGTGCCGGTGAACGCTTTGAAACAACTGTGAGTGAGGCGGTTCGCGCCGCCATTGGCGACTGTGAGCAGGAACTGTATAGTCTGCACGAAGCTGCCGTCCAAGACCGCAGCACGCAGCAAAGCGAACAAAAACGAGTTCTTGAAGCCGTCAAAAAGGCGGTCGAAAGTAATTAATATACGAAGCGGTACTTAAGTAAATACCTAACAATTGCCTGCGGAGCCTGCGCAGCTCAAAACCGAGCTGATACGCTACTTAAAACAATTTGTGAAGAACCCGACGAAGCGAGCCTTGGCGGCCCAGCGGCCGGTGGGCAATAAGAGAGACGGAGCGCCGCAACGCCGAAAACGAAGGCCGAGCTCTTCCAGCAGGCGCAGAATCATATAAATATTCGCCAGGCTCGTTCTGAAGACAATAGTTCTGCTTCGACGAGGGGCAAGTGGCTAGCGCACTGGAATCGTCGCCTACCGAAGAGGGCAAGCTGGGCGTGAGTTCTCTATCGTCACAAGGAATGCCTGAAACATCTCTAGCCCGAGAAGTATAGACACTTCTGCCCGAAGATGGAGGCAGCATTGAATCGTGTCGAATCGTGTGCGTTGGTGTGTTTGGCAGCTCATAGCCAGGAGGCCCTGAGAAGCTGCGACGGAACCCCCAGTCACTACGGTCGATATCTAGCAAAGGTGGTCCATCATGTTCTCGAAACACCAGCTCATACAGCTTCCGCCGCGCGTTGGTGTAGCTCTCGTTGTGGGTGGCCTGTAATAGCTGTGCGCCCACGGTCTCGAACTCCTGCACGCGGTCAAGACATTCCATCAAGCGACGCTGCTCAGCATCGCGAGCAAGGTTCTGGAGATGTAACTTTAGCCGCAGTTCTTCAATCTCCCTAGGGGGGCGCATGTATACTTCTTGGAAAGCACCGACTATATATAGGGGGTCCCGCTGGTTTGGACCCACTCGCTGAAGACCCACCCAGGCACGTGCCGCAGATTGTTATATTGTTAGTTTAGGGGGCCCGCGGGCTATGCCTAAAAGAATAAATTACAATACTTTACAGAATGCGTCAAGTAGATACATTTTCATTGGACTTTTGGGGCGTCGCTTGTCGCGATCCTCGGGAGGAAGTCGCAGACTGAGGTAATGATGGACCCTGCAGAGTGCGCACCTCATAGTCGCCATTTTTCGTGATGTAGCGGACCCAAGGAAAGCTTTGGTACTTTAGAAGGTCTTCAACGATCTTAAGATACCGGATTTCCAGGCCCGATGCAGTAAGACCAGGGACCTCGAAGCGGACCTGAACAGGCGCCGCTGGCTTTACAGGCTGATCTCCAGTGGCAGGAAGTAAGAGTTCAGCTTGCATAGATGCCTCTGCGCCTCCGGAAACACCAGTCACGCGCCATACGACGGCCTGGCGCTCGGGCGCATAGACGACCTTGCCCACGGTTGTTTTGCATCTTGGCGAGTCGCAGTCGGCCGGCACGGGGATCACAAACTCGGCAAATGCACAGCTTTGGCGTTTTTTATACTGTGCCTTGATGTTGCAACTCACCAGCACGCGGGATCGGCCCTTGATGGTCAGAGATGAAGTGAGGGCGAAAAGCGGCTTGCGAGAAGCGTCGGGCTGGACCCGATAAGTCAGGAGATCAAAGGAGCCATCGGGCGGAATGAACTCAACCGTGCGGTCTTGCTCAAAGCGTTCGAGATCCACGCATTGATGGAAGGCCATGTCTTGCAGATCAACGTAGCGATTGGCTCTGTATTTAGAGACGTTCGTACTTGCAGTTGCGCTCTTTGCTCGGTCGTTGATGCCCAATTTGAGTAGCGGCATGCCTGACAGGTACGCACGAATAGCGATTCTGCCGAGAATGGCCGATGAGACGACATTTCCAGCCGGATCAAGCGTAGTTGAAACAGTTTCGATCACATCCACAAACAGCTCGTTTTTGCGGTAAAAGATGCCCGGCGTGCGCCAAGACACCTTATCGGTAAGAGCCACAACCGCTTGAGAAACCTCGAGCTTGTAGGAGCTTTGTGTGACATAGTCATTAAGCAGATTGATATCGGTGGTTTGGACATGGCCATAATCCATCATCTCATCCAGCAGCTCGTAAATCACCACAAAGTTATCGCGAATACTTTCATATTCGACTTTATGCACGAAATGCTCCAATGCTTGGACCAGCATATTCAAAAACACCATGATTGACACCACGTTTGTGTTGGAGCGGGAAACGGCCAAAATGTAGATGTCGGCATGCTTTATGTACATGTAGTGCACGCCATTATGAGAAAACATCGGCTCAGGGTGGTCTGCCTGGCACTTGGGAAAGTCTCTCACTGACGAAAGAGGCACATCGCCTCTGAAATCGCGAGATAATAGGACTTTTCCTGTCAAGTCCAAGAAGAATATGGCCGAGGCCATGTCAGCAGTGACTCTCTGCAGCTGTCTGAAGCCAATGTTACTTTCCTCGGCACTATATACTGCTAATAGCGCTTAATATCGGCACTTGATATCGGCACTTGTCGGTAAGTTAAACTAAACTAGTAGTGAATCGATTTGGTTTGCGAGACTCTCGTCGGCATTGGTGATGGCATCCACATCGTTTGTCTTTAGCTCAAAAGTGGCCCACCGGTACTTTATAAACACATTCGGATGGTGCTGGGCTTTATCGGCCAAAACAGCCACTTTGGCAACAAAATCAGCCGCTGCAGTATGAGTAGGAAAGGCAATGCGTTTGGAAAGAGCCCCGTTTTTTTGAACCCACTTGCGAGCCGCCAGGGACGCGAGTCTGTCTGGGGTTAGGGCCGCGTACCGCATCTTGAGGCAGGAGAGGTTTGATGGATCGACGATCGGTTTTCGAAATTAGGGCAGCGAGGGGCATGCACTGGGTAAGCACGCGGTAGGTCTCGATGTGTCAGCCGAAAACAGGCCCCCATGCCTCAGCCGGGTAATCCCCCAACTGGGTTAGGCCGGACCCACCAACCATCTCGACCAAGCCTGCACCCTATTGTGCTCCCCGACAATATAGAAAAGCAATTGCCGGGCCTCCGCACGTCGAATAGGTACAGATCCCAGATTAAAAAAGTAGCAATGTCTACGAATCCACCTACGCATGAGCGATCTGCGCCTGCTGGCGGCGCCGACGACGGGCCCCAGCTGCGCCCCTTGTCGGGTGCTGCCAGCCCAATTCCAGCAACCTCCCCCAGTGCCACGGCGGCGTATGGCCCCGCCAACACTCTTTGCATATACGATCTCGACGGCTTTGTTGGAGAGCCGCAGCTGGCGGCCGCGTTTGCCCAAGTGGGTGCCGCGCCTGTGGGCGTGCAAATTGCCCGCGATCCGCTGTCCCACCGCCCGCTGGGGCTCGGCTACGTGACGTTTGCGAGCGCAGACGACGCGGCGAGTGCACGTGCCGCCGTTACCCCGCTTTTTGTCGGCTCGTCGTTGTGCCGCGTGGTGGGGCCGGGCTCCAGCGAGCCGTCGGCGTCGAATCTCAACGCGCGGCCCGCCCACAAGCAGGCCGGCGAGGGCGTTTTTGTGAAAAATGTCGCGTCCGAAGTGTCTGCACGCGACCTGTACACCGTTTTCTCAGAGTACGGCGTAGTTTCCGCCTGCCGCGTCGTGCTGGGCGACTATGGCCAGCCTCGCGGGTTCGCGTATGTGTCGTTTTTGGACCCCACTGCTGCGAATGGCGCCATCGAGAGCATGAACGGCAAGGAACTCAAGGGCCGCAAGCTGTTTGTGGGGCCCAATCTGCCGCGGCACGAGCGCGTGCACCGCTACGACGAGTCCAAAAACGACTTCACCAACGTCTTCATCAAGGGCATCGCGCCGTCGGTGTTGGAGCACGTGTTTTATGAGCTGTTTGCCAGCCACGGACCCGTCGACGCCTACTCAATGCCGCTAGACGAGTACGGCCATCCCCGCGGCTTTGGTTTCGTGAACTTCAAGAGCCACGGCGACGCCCTCAAGGCCATCAAGGAGCTCGACGGGAAACCGCTTGATGGCCGCGTCCTCAGCGTCGCCCGGGCCCAGCAGCGCACGCAGTCTGCGCCTTCCAGCCACCCGCACCAGGGTCAACACCAAAACCACCACCACCAAAACCACCAACAGCAGCATCTCCCGCCGTCGCATGCGGCCCCGGGCCAGAGCCAGAGCCAGTCACATGCCCATACCGGCCCAAGGCAGCAGGACGACCGCCGCTTTGAGGGCGACGCCCGCAACCTGTACATCCGCAACCTGGACCCCGGCGTCAACGACAACGAGCTTGCTGCCAAGTTCTCTATTTATGGTCCCGTGGTCTCTTCGCGAATCATCCGCGACGACCAGGGTCAGTCCCGCGGGTACGGCTTTGTGTGCTTTGGCGAGCCCGCCCACGCGCGCGCGGCCATCTCGGCCACCCATGGCTCGGCCATCTGGGGCCAGCCCCTTTACGTTGCTCCCGCCCAACGTAAGGACCGCCGGCTGGCCAGCGCGCTCTCGAACCAGCCCCAGAGCTACGGCTACTACCCCCAGCCCGTCTCGCAGGGCGTGCCGCTGCAGGCGCAAGGCATGCAGGGCATTCCCATGGCCTACATGGGCTACTACTACCAGGGCTACTACGGCATGCCCTACGATCCCAACGCCCCGCCCACCGGCGAGTATGCTCCTCCTGGTGTTGCGCCGGTTGGAACCAATGGAGTGCCCGTTTCGAGCTCGGGCGGCTCCGCTGCGTCCGCCGGCCCGTCCGCGTATGCTGCCGCCAACGCTTCCGCCAACGTTTCCGGCATCTCGGGCGTGTCTTCTGGCTCGCAGAGCAGCTCCCGAGCAGGCTCACCCGCGTACCGGCGACACCCGCGGCAGCGCGACTATGCGCCGTCGCTGGCGGCCGCCGTGGCTTCTGCGGAAAACGAAGAGGCCGCGAAGCAGATCATCGGCGAGGCGCTATACCCGAAAGTGCTGGGTCACGCCGACGTGCCCGACGACGCACTGGCCAGCCGGCTCACGGGCATCCTGCTGGAGCAGGCGTCCGACGAGCTGCTGGAATGGGTGGACGACGACTTCGTCTTGACCAGACGCATCTCGCAAGTCCTGGACGCGTGGCGCAGCCATTCCGCCAGTGTTTAGCGTTTTGAATCGCGCACAGTTTTGGCTCTCTTCTCCTGGACACTGATACGAACATACTAATCCGTAGACCGTTATAGACAGACTACGCGCCCTCCCTGGCACGCCCACAAGCGGCTGGCTCGGAGTGCTTCCTGCAATAAACTGCCGAGCACCCCCGCTGTCATGGTACTCGTATAGTACTATGGTGTTATAGTGTAGGCGTCGATACGAACAGCGCGGGTATTTCCTTCATCTCATAAGGAAGAATACAGGAGACTATCAGCTTAGGAGTTCTACCCTGCTGCGTATTTGCGGGGGATTCCCCCGCACCCCCTGGGCCGCCTAAAGGCGGTAGTCTCCGCTGCTAGGATCTACCTCTTCTACCGGCCAACAATTGACTTCGGTTTCTCCACGCATGCTGATGCAAAGAACGACTTCCTATTTACATATGCACTACTTGCTATTATCAACGGGCCTAAAGACTGGGGGCAATATCGTCTTTATCCTCCTTCTTGAGCTTGGCCTCAAGCTTATTGAACTGATCCATGCCGATCTTCTCCTCCTCGGAAAACGCCTGCTCCACACCGGTGACTTCCTCAACATAGTGCATGAGCATGCTCTCAATGCCGTTCTTCAAAGTCACCGCACTGGAATCGCACGAGCGGCACGCACCTCTCAGTCGCAGCTGCACAATGCCCTCAGGTGTGAACCCCATGTACTCGATATCTCCACCATCTTCCTGGATAGCGGGCCGGATGCGGGTATCAATCAGCTCCTTGATCATGGAAACGGCCTCCGAGTCGTCTTCATGCGGCATTGTGTCGTGGTTGGCTTCGGTTCCATCCAAAAGCACGGGCGATCCGGAAGATAGAAACTCGGTCAAAATCGAGTAGATCTCGGGCTTCAGCACGGGCCAGCTATTGTCGGAATCCTTCTCCACCGTCACAAAGTCTGGTCCGAAAAGCACACCGCGAACTCCGTCAACCGCAAACAGCTGCCGGGCCAGCGGCGAGCCGTGAGAATCGCGGCCGCTGAGAAATTCGACGGTCCGGGCGCCAGCACCCAAAACATCCTGGCTAGGAAGGAACTTGAGGGCATCCTCGTTCGGGGTAGACGCCGTCTGGATGAACAAATTGCGCAGAAATTGGCGCTGCATGGCTCTTGCCACAGGCATGGCCAATCTGGATCTCAAACCAAGCATGACTGACAAATCGGGACTCTGCTAGATGCTATTGATAATCGCCGCGCCCGGCCGAAAACATCTCCGGCAAAGACAAGTTACCCGGATTACACTCCCAACTCCCACCCAAACAAAGTCATGTTACCCTGCAGCGCACCGCCTACCGCACCGTACTGCCTTAAAGAGGTCAGAGAGTCACACCGCTGTGTATTTGCGGGGGATTCCCACCGCACCCCCTGGCCGCCTAAAGGCGGTAGTCTGAGGGATGCAGCTAGGGGGTGAGGGGTCCCTGGAGTCTAGCGCGGCCTAACGGCCCAAAAACAATAAACCCGATATCGAGCTACAGCTACAACAGAATAAAAAACTAACAACTATCCATAAGGGAATTCTTGGGCCGGTCGTAACCCGCCATCGACCACGACGTCATGTTGGCGTTCAAGTACGCCAAGGGATGGTCGGCAATGTACTCGGTCGTGGGGTATCCATCCGGGTCGCAGGTGGTGCTCACCGAGCCCGACGGCTGGTAAACGCGCACATAGTCGACCTCCATCACCGACGGGAACACGAGATTCAGCCAATCAATATACACCCATGAATTGGAGATACCCAAATTCATGATAATCGACATGGGTTCTTTGGAAATGCTCCGGTCGCCAATGTTGCCGTTGGGGCTCAGCGCAGGCCGGTACAGCGTGTAGACGGGGTTCTTGCCCACGTACCAGGTGATGTAGCCGTTGGTGTCGTCGTTGGTATACTCGACGGCAAACGTCTGGAACGACTGGGTACCGTTGCGCTGGTACCAATCGGGGTTCAGCTGCGTGGTACCCGAGACGGCCTGCTGCAGCGGTCCGCCGATCCACGAGTTCATGGCCGTGATACTCGAGTTGTAGATCTCAATAAAGTTATAATCCACCATGTACCAAATGTCCATGGGCGCCAGCTGCAGCGACTGTGACGCAACGCCGTTGGCCTCCAGGCCCGGTTCTTGGCCCACGGTGCCTTCAAGAATATCGATTTCAGGCGCACCGCGGCCAGTGCCCACGTTGGGGTGGTCCTCGCCCTTGCACACACAGCTGTTGAGGCGCTGGCCGGGCAGGTAAGAAATACCATCGGGAGACGACTGGTTCGGTGTGATGCCAGCGTCGCATGAATTGTACGCGTAGGGCCAAACACCGTCCGAGGTAGCCAAGTAACCCGGGCGCGCCAGGTTGCCCAGCGTCCACAGACCGGGCCAAAGACCAAGGACTCGGCCCGAGCCCGGCAAGCGAACCGCCATCTCGATGTGGCCCTGCGAGAAGCAGAACTTATTCCATGACTGCACCATACCCGAGCGGTAGTTGAGGTTGTGGTTCTGGTAGGCGTCCAGCGTCAGCCGCAACGTGCCATTGGCGGTCGACACGGCGTCGGGATCGTACCACTCCAAATCCTGAGTAGCGGCGTAATGGATGTCCATGCCGGTCCAAAAGGGGTCGTCGCCTTCGTAAAATGAGCGACCGTCGGTGTTGAACTCATCGCTAAATACCAGCTTCCATTGCTGGCCGGTCCGCGACTGAATGGTCTGGGCACTAGACGGAGTATCGGGGTCCACTAGCGAGCTTGGTCGCAATACCGACAGAATATCGTAGCTGTACGCCGACAACGAGGTCTCGTGCGTCTTCTTTTCTTCGTGCTTGGCAGCAATCCGGTCACTGACACCGGTAAACGCCAGAATAGGAAGCACCAGAAACACCACAACGGCACCTCCTGCCAGCACGGCAAATGCAACCAATGCACCCCATCCACGACGGTCCAGGCGGTGGCATTTCCGGTCCGCCTTGGCATCCGCAATGGGATCAGGGTTATGCATGTAATCGTCGGGCTCCTTTTCGTCCATGTGCAGAGGAAAGTCCGACGCAGGATAGCCGCCGAACGGCGAAAAGTCTGCGTTGGTCAAAAACGGATTGGAGTCGCCATTCTCGTAGCTCGAAAATGAGTTTGTGCGGGACCGGCCGCTATACTCGGAGCGCGAAAACCGGCCACCATGCGGGGCCAGCAGCTGGCCTTCGGGCGTCACGCTTTTCCGGTTCGTCGGGTACCGGTCAAAGTCGCTGCTGCTCATGATGCTGGGCGCGTACGGAACGCCTGCGGCCATCATGCGATGGGAAGATGCCTGCGTGGACGTGTCGCCCGGGTGCTGCGGATACAGCAGCGAGTCCGAGCGGTTTGATTTCGAGCTGCTCGAGTCCACGCTGTCGCCCGTTTCAAACGGGTTGGCGGGGTTGGCCTCGTCACCGTCGCCGGGGAGGCTCTGGTATTCGCGACGACTGCCTCCATGAGGTGGCGGCACTGGCGGTCCCGTCAAATTTCTCATGTCCTGAAAATTAGGCTGGAAACGAAGGGATGGGAGGTGTGAAACAATGACTGTACACACTATACTTGCGCTAAATTTAGGTCAGAACCCATCTCCCCCCTTTGCCCCAAGAACTGTTTGAGAAATTTTCAGGTAAAGATGTAACTAAAATCCCTCCCCAAAATTTAATCTTCAATTATTATCTTCGTGACTCAATACAATCCCTGTCTCTATTATTTTTATTTTCTTTTCCCCCCTGGCCGGGTTGGTTTCCGTTTAGGTCATGGCTTTTGGCATCTCTCCCACTGCCCCCAGCCCCTTGTTACCCCTAAAGCTTGGCTCGGTTGCTATGCGGAATCAAGTAGGCTCAGCTCCAGGGCAGAGGGACGTGTCTCAGCATGCTGACTACTACTGGGCCGGCCCTGCTCTCTCCTGCCACTTTAAGCTGACTACTGCACCCATGCTCCCCCGCCTTGAAACCGACATGCTGGGGCTCTTGCTGACAAACGCCGTAGCTCGCCGAATCAACCTCGAGGGCCCATCGGGCGGCCGCTGACCAATAGTCAGCCGGCTCTGGAATGTATGTTGCTTAGCTAAGCTCGCGAAACCGGGGCCGCTCGTGATTCTAAACGCATATGGCGCGGGTCAGCAATGACTCGACTGTTGGATCGGCGGCACGTGCGCATTCCGAACGTTCCACAAGGGCCTTCTTGTTAGTTTCTACGTACATGCCACTCCTATTTCATTTCAATTCTGTACTTACATCTTCTGCCCCAGACTCTTGTCTTGGGCCAATTGGATCTAGATGCACTTTCATGCAGACGCACGGTCGAGATACCTGCAGCCAAGCATCGGGTCCGGCATTCTTTAGTATCTGTGGTATTGCATCAAACGCCGACTCTTGGGGATGGTATCGATTGAATTTCTGGTGAGATAGCCGCACATGCAAGCCCCTATCTTGGTCTGGGTGCTGAGCTCGAAATATTATACATTCTGGCCCTGTGGAAGTACTCAAAAGCGTTAGAATTCGGCTAGGAACGTATCCAGAAGCAAGAGCGCCTAACCAATAGTCCGCTCATTTGTTTTTGTGGAGCTGAACATCGGGCTGGTCAACTTGACGGTGCCGGTGCCACGAACAGCAGCATGCTGCAGTCTGCACCGTCAATAAGATCCTTATGTTTCCAGCCGGCACTGGTCCATCCTGCAGCATTCAGGTGGTTTTCTTTTACTGAATAGCGAACTCTTCTGTTCTTCTTATCTCCCTATGCATGCGCATTTTGAATCCAGCACATTCTTCGGCTTCTCCTGCCTAAAATTTGAGGTCCCAACTGAGGTTTTCGCAGTCTGCATGGCCGTTGACAGTCGCGATCTGGCCCACAAGATTGGATCTAAAAGAGCATGGTTGGCCTAGTATAAGGGTCATGACTTACCCTTATATATTTCCTAGCCAAAAGAGCTTTCCGTGAGAAGCAATTTAACTTGTTTCACAGCTAGGCTCGTTTTCCAGAAGGGATGCATATGGCGAGTCTAGACCCTCCAATCCGCGCGATAATTCCGGCCGCCCCCACTTCGCCTGTACTCAGGTATAAGAGGCGCTAAACTTGACAAAACTCTCATTAGAGACCGCGAAATTGTCGCAAGGGTATCGGAGATTCAGGATATCCCTTGTCGTGCTCGACTTTGACTCACTACAGCTCCTAGTGCCTGCAGCAACTACCATCGCCGAAGCTGGCGCTGTGAATTGAGCCTCTTATTGGGCCACCATTTACAGCTAACGTCTATGGGTATTAAATAAAATGCAATGAATCGATGGAGCACGTCTTTGGGATATTTCGACTGTTGAATGGCATATTATGGTCTCCACCAGCTCGCACATGAACGCCATAGCGCTTCCACAGGATCCTTTCAAAGGTACCACTGTAGTAGTCCGCATACTCTACGGATATTTTAAATATAGCACATGAATTCATGCATTGCAGATCCTAGTGGTGCCACTTTCCGGAAATGTTCGTTCGGAGAGACATGGCTTCTGAAGCGGTTTCCGGGGATGATAGCAAGGTATTGACAGCTATTCCAAGTACATCTTGCGTTGGTATTGTCGTATCTCGAAATTCTATGGCTTGAATGGCAGCCTCTATAGCATGTTTGCTATTTCTGACACTATGTTGGCTCGAGCCGTCGCTACTCCCTAGAACGAGGATAGAACAGGGCTCGCTTGTCAAAAAAATACTGCTAAAATTGATTTAAACACATATGAACACGTTAAATACAGCAAAAACACGCGAATGTGCACTCCAGCAGCTTTGATATAAAAATAGGATCGACTGCTATCGGTTCTATAAATGGATTGCAGAGCTGTGGCCTGAATCCAACAGATGTAGGCCACGATCACATGGTATTACGACATTTGAAACAGATAGAAAGCTACGAAATCGTAGAAAGAACTTCAAGGTATGACACAGAAGTACTCTTCCATATAAATGGCTGTTAGAATAATACTGAATGGGCTTTCTATCTGTCGATTCCTCATCCATGGCATGCACATGCACGTACAAAAACCCTATGCATTGCCTTTGCCGCCATTGCATCGGCTTAGCTAAGCTACCAAAACAGTGGTGCGGCGTCGTCACCTACATTGCAGGCAAAAGAGGCGCGGGGAGGGAGGGGAAGATGCACATGAATCCAGGAGACAAAGCTGTGCAACGGGCTTAAAAGTACTCGTTTTGCATTTAGTATTGAATAAAAAATATTGAGTTTACTGCAGAAATACGGTTCGCTAACTTGAACGGCTTTCCTAGGTGTCACATGCGATTGCCCCCGCCAGATTTTTTTTTCTACGGGTGCGCAGCCTGCCCATAAAAAATCTGCAGACAAGGCACGATTTGGTGCCAAAGCGAAGATATCAATCGCCGCTAACTCGATCATTCTCTCTATAAGATTAGGCATTTAGTATCGCGTGCGCAGAAGTATAGCTGTTTACCAAGGGCCATAGCAAAATAACGATGATCGCGCGTGGGATTGCTGTTCTCGGAATCGGATGGATTCGGTTATCCCTGGCGAGATGATGCATGCATGATCATCTGGATCCGTTTGGACCTCCCTAAGCGATTATTCTCTCATTCTGAGCAAAATTTGACCAGCGGTAATATCTTAGTAACCTTCATTCTTTTAGAGTTATTCTAGAGGTTTACTCTCTAATCAAATTTAAGATATATCGGTATTTGTGATCTGGCGGATATTCCGCGCAAATATCTCGCAAGGGGTAGTAGGCACGATGCACGCCATCGTCATTCCGTACAGCGATCTTCGCAGTTACCTCCTTGAATTAGGCAGATAGACGCATACCTAGGGTAGGATCGCGCGGTGACTAAGAAAGCCGTTATGCAGGTAGTCGGGCTGCACGTTGCTGCACCCGAAAATGCATCCCCTCTCTAGGGGGGCTAAGACGGCAGAGATTGTTCACGGTTTGCTGCTGTAAACATAAACGGAAAAAATAAACTCTAAATAATTTACCGAAACCGGTCCTCCACCAGTTTCTTCGCCATATAGATCTTCTGATTGGACATGCGTAATGACGATGAATGACTACCGGCAGATTCCCACGTTGGCAAAAAATCTCGCAAGGTCTAGACCGTCGGCACCTCAACCGGTTGGGGGAGATTGAGGTCCATCGGAAAAAAGCAAAGACCCAAACTGCGGAGATATCCGTTATGCCAAGCCTCCTTTGGAATGCATTGGAGAATGCGGTATAGGAGTCTTTCTTGTTTAGAATTAATTAGATATAGTGAATTAGAGATAATAATACAAAATTGCGCGGAAAAGAAAAAGAAAGCAAAACAATCAGTAAAGAATCCGAAATAAAAAAAAATGTGAGAGGCGGAGCGCGAAGCAGGCAGCGGGAAAAATGGCAAACAAAATAGACGAAACATTCAATGCTGGTGGAAATGATAGCACCCTTTTGATTTGAGTAAAATAGGAGTCCATCCATCCAACCCATTCATTTAGACTCGCTGGCCATGGCTAGCTCGACTAGTGAGAGCACAAAGCTGGAAGCGTTTTGGCGAAGGTCCAAGAGAGCTTGGCGCACGCGAGGCTGGTTGAGAGGTGCCGCCGCATTCAAAACACCAATAATCAGCAATGCCTGGGCGGATGTAGGCTCTTTGCCGGAAGCAAGACCAATGAGGTAGTCGATTTGAGAAGCAGAAAGCGAAAGGCCCTGGGCCATTTCGCTGAGGAGCGGCCAGACCTCGGCGGCCTTGGCCGAGGTGAGCCGCTCCACATGCTCTATTTGCATCGGAGAACGGAGTTGAACAACGGGAAGCGCGTACAGCAGCCGGTTGAGCACCATCATGCGCGGCAGCAGATGCTCGTCCTGAGGCGATACTTGCAAATGGCCCACGTTGTCCATGCTAATGCAGTCATAAACGGCCCGGAGAAGGCGGTAGTTGTCGGTCACGCGCAGCTTGTCCAGCGACCCGTTGACGAGATCCAGAACGTCCAGCGTCTCCAAGTCGCGGTCCAGAAACACAGCCGAGAGCATGAGGCGCATGACCTCGAGCTCGCCAGCAAGCCGCGGCTCGCGCGGGTGCGTGTTGGAGCCGCGCTCGAGCTGCGACGCGACCTCCATGCTCATTTGCGAGAACCGCTGCACGCCAAACAGCGAGTCGAGCTGCGGCGCGCAGTGCTCGGCAAAAAGCCGGCACGTCTCGGCCCAGTCGTCGACAATCTGCACGGGCCGGCAGTCGGCGTCGGCAATTGTGTCTGCCAGCGACAGCTCGCTGGTGGCCGAGGCATTCGAGTGCCGCCGGCGGTGGTTCTGGGCAAACTGGATGCGCGTGGAGCGGATGCTGAGCGTGCGGGCGTTCTTGGAGGTGCCAAACACGGGGTCGTAGCCCAGACAGATCCGCTCGGACTTTGCGCAGTTCTTGCACACGGGATGCTTTTCGTCGCACTTGATGCGCCGCTTGCGGCAGGTCAGGCAGCCTGTCTTTGTGCGCCGCTTGATTTCCTGAGAAACAAATGGCGGCACCGACTGCACGGCCGACGGCGTCCACATGAACCCACGCGGCGCATTTGGCGGCAAGTAGGGATGGGCCTGCCGACCGTCGCGCGTGAGCGGGCCGCCCGACCGCATGGCTCCGCCCCGCATCATCTGCGGCATGGTCATCGGGTTAGCCATGCCGGGCGTCATGCCAGGCATCATGGCCATATTGCCCATGCCGTTGGCCATCATCATCTGCGGCACCATGGGCATGCCCATGGGCATTCCCATCATCTGCGGCATGCCCATCATCATTTGCTGAGGGTGCATAGGCGCAGCCTGCTGCGACCGTTGCACGGCCGGACCGGCCTGAGGCGCCTGTGGCACAGGCTGAGCCTGCGCTTGTACTTGTGCTTGTGCCTGTGCTTGTGCCTGTGCTTGTGCCTGCGCCTGTGCTTGTGCCTGTGCTTGTGCCTGCGCCTGCGCCTGGGCTTGTGCCTGCGCCAGCTGGGCCTGAGCCATCTGCGCCATTGGCTGGACCTGGGCCTGCGGGTTTGACATCTGCATCTGCTGCATCTGCTGCATTTGCTGGACCTGGACTTGTGGCACTTGGGCTACTTGCTGTACGCCCTGCGGAACTTGACCAGCCGGCACGCTCTGAGCAACCTGTGGAGCCGCCTGAGGAATCGCCTGAGGAACGGCTTGCTGGACGGCCTGGGGAACCTGCTGCTGCAGCGGCTGGCCCTGCGCATACATCATTTGCGCATACATCATCGGCATGCCGCCCTGGTACGCCATCGCGTGCGGAGATGCATATGCAGGCTCGGAAACGGGCGAATTGCTGGAACCGTTGGAGCCGTTACTGCTGCGGCGCAGCACGGCCGGAACAACCTGCACTTGCTGGACCATTTGGGCGGGCTGCCCGACAGGCATCATTTGTGCCGAGGGCTGCGGGACCGGCATTGCGTGTGGGGGCGCGGCCATGACCGTGCTGATGCCGGCTACAGACGCAGAGCGGGGCACCGGGATAGGAGCCACAGCGACGGCATGAGGAGCACTGAAGCGTCGGAATTGATCTTGAACAACCGTATTAGAAATGACTTGGACCGGCTCTTCTTTGATGGTAGCCACTTTTGCAATCGAGGGGGGCTGGGGATAAACTTCGTCCTTGACCTGAGGGGTAGGTCTGTTGGCAATGGGGGCAGGCGGAACGGGTGCCGAATTGGCGGGCTGGGGAGGTGCATTTGGTTGCCCATTCGGCCGCGACGAATCGGACGCCAATAAAGTAGCAATAGAGGGAAGCGAGACGGTCCGAGAAGGAATGGCCGTCGACGCGGAGACAGCAGAAGCAGAGCTTGCAGAGATAGGCGGTGCTCTAGGGACTTCCATCCCAGGACTGGTAACGGCGTGAAGCATTACGTCTGGGGAGGGGTGGGATTTGTTGTGATAGGAACCCGGAAAAAAAAAGAACCAAGACGGGTTCAGGGACGTTTGGTATATATTGCTAAGCGGGCATTGATCAGATCACCTGCAGGGTAGCGGGCGCCGAGACGGATACTGCATATGCAGGTGATGATTAATACAACGCGCGTTTGACGCCGTATTTTCCTGCAGCTGCGGGTGCGTGGCATCTGCATGATTCTTGGGTTCGCTCACATTGGAGATCGCTGCCCGACTCGGGTCACCCACTGCGCCCTCATCGTTCCCATCAACCCCTTTCCAGGGTAACTATTCTTGCACCTCGCATAATCGCACAACACACCCATGTCGTTCTCGACCGCTCATTGCAAGTGCAAACATAAAATATTTTAGACTCTCCCCAAATATCCACGGCAAAATTCCGATGCTAGGCAAACCCGTCTTGTTTGTTATTAGTGCATGTACGAAGTATAACCTCGATATTTAAGATTTGCATTAGCGTTAGCGTGAATCTCGTGTAGACATTGTCTAGAATGGCCGATACCTGTGTCTGAGAAAAAAAAAAAAAAAAATGAAAGCCCGCGTCGGCGCGTGCGTAGACCAGTCCACCAAATCTCACAGCTAATATGTCAGTCAGCCAAGGTCCAGAAACTTCCTGGTCCATGTCCTTCACATAATAAATCCAAATGATACGGAAAAATCAAACGATTAGAGACCAACCATTTCTCTGAGTAGCTACTAGCGTTACCACACAAGCTATAGATATCGGTGAGACCAGGTTCATCCCGATGAAACTGCATATTTGGTCGTCTGCAGGGGCAAATTTGTTGCCCCAACCCTTAGCAGGATCGAGTCTAACCGTAGCCGCCATGCTTGCTGCGAAACGAGGATCACGTCCTGGAATTAGCATTTCGAGAGGAGACTATGTGCATGGGAATATTTTACCGGTCAATTACCCTACAACCTGTGTACCGCTGAAACTGCCGAGCTGCAAAGATGCGTCAACCCGTTCGCGCATAGCCATCATCGTGCGTCTAATTGCATGACGATCGAGCAACTAGACTCTAAAAACCAAAACCCGCATCTGAGCCACCCTTCAAACTCGCAAGAAAACATTCACTACAACGGTGATTTTTTACAATAACTCAAGTTCTCCAGCTCTAATTTTCACGCTCTTTCATTCTCCGTACTTGAAAACGCCACTCTCAATGCTGAAACCAGCCGGACGATTCGGCTCCCCGCTCCGGCAAGTCCAGCTTCGGGTTCCTGAGTAACCTAGCCCATCTGCACTTAGTCATTGAGATCATTTAGAGGGGGGGTCTTGAGCCCTCATGCCTGGACCGACCAAAAAGAGATCGCCTGCGGTTATGTCAGAAATGATCTGTGATAGCCCAGCTAGCGAGATGCTGCCTGACGATCGTATCACAACAGCGTACTGGTTACAAGAAAACATGCCATTCGCTAAGTATAGAATAAACCCTGCATTGGGAAAACCTACTTATTCGAGGTCCCTTCGGTCATCCGCAGTACCTCCCGACCTTCACTATATTTAGGCCGTGCTTTGGGCTAAATGTCTAGAACCCATTGGGAAAGGAAGGAGGTTAGGGTGCATCAAAAGGGTTTTGCCCTTGGTTGCTTTGGCGCCCGCCGCTACGATCGCTAGGCGATTAGGTCACATTTGCATTGAGACATAAAGCTCAGCATCTTGATAGAAACATCACTCAAGCACTGCTCAGGATGCGGAGCTCGCTGTGGCAACGGGGGTTTGCTGCCTATCTAGGGTTTTAATTCACGCTTGTTTGAAGCTTGCGCATAATTGCGTACTTTAGTGCCAGGGCGCAGGGTTTTCCTGCATATTCCATTCTCTGGCCGTCTACTCTATTTTTGTCGAATATAACAAGATGAATGCAGTAGCAATATCCGAAAGATATAGCTAACCTTCACAAAGAAGCTCCAGGCTTTCCGGAAAATACCCATGAATCCAGACTAACGTTCTAGACCGGAATCGAGGGCGAATACCGAGTGACCGTTGGAAGACCGTTGTCTTGCCAACAAGATAAACCCAAACCCATACTAATAGAGGGGTCCGACTCTGCCAAGAATCTATGCCCAAAACTGCCAAGTGTACACATGTTCTTCGAGCCGAGAGCACCTCACAGGATCATGAAATGTTAATATGTACAGATTCTATACGCAACCATTTTTCATGCACAACCACCTTAAATTTTTCTTAAGAAAACGTCATCTAGCAGCAACTTGTCCCCCACGTTTCAACGCCCCCCTGTCGATGTCAATTTTTTTTCCTGCCCTTCCCACTCACACCCCTCCACCTCCCTTCTCCGCAGCAGTAAGATTGGGGTTAGGGTTGGCAGAACCGAACTAGCCAACCTTGAGACAGAGCCCTGGGCGGGTACGGGTCCAGCAGGCGAAAAAAAAAACACCCTTGTCAATGCCGATCAAACGTAGATGTAGATGAACGAAGCAAGCAAAAAATAATCGACTTCCATAGCCCAGTCAAAAATAGCAATAGTTGATGAACGTGGAAACGGGCCGAGCACAAGAAAAAACCGCCTCAGACGACCCCACCAAAAATACGCCCACGCAAATCCATATGCAGGTTACGTCTTGTGCATCGTGTCCAAAAAAACTCCTAACAATAGACAGATGTCATATTGCAGGGCTCTGCACACTGCAAATGGTGGGTAAATAACTGGGCAGGGAAAAGCCGCAGGCGGAAATTAACAAAAAAAAAGAATTTTTTGGATGTTGCTCAAACCCCTCTTGTCACGGGGTATGGCGTCATTGAATTTTTTTTGGAACCTTCATGCACCTGCAGACGCATGCATTTGACAGGTCCACGCAGGCATATCGTGCATGCCATTTTACTGACGCCGTGCTCCAATTGAAGGATCGTAGTTCTGTTCAATGGCTGTAGTAGCTCTCTCGATCAGAGAAGCATCGGCGTCAAGAAACTCGCCAAACGCCTTCACCCGAACGCCCAAGGGGTAGTCCATTTCAAGGGCACGGTTTGCTGCAAGGGCTTCCAGCGCTTCGCTAACAATGGCCCGCACGCTTGGGTTAGTTTCCACATCCTCAAGTCTTGAAGATAGCAAAAACATATAAGTGTAGATGTTAGGCCGCGTGCGGTTGCCGGAAGCCAGCATCTTCTTGAGCAGCGAGCTGGCAAACGCGTAATCCTCGATCTTCAACGCACCAACAATCAGCTGATTGTAGGAAGCAGTCGAGTAAGGCAGGCCGTATTTGGGCAGCAGCTTGAAGAGCGCCACGGCGCGAGCAAAGTCGCCATGCTTGATTTCAGCGTCAATGAGGGCACCAAACGTCTCAACGGTAGGCGCAATGCCGCTGTCTTCCATAGCTCTAAAGATCTTGCGAGGCAGGTCCACGCTCTGGGTATTTTTAGCAATACCATCAGCAAGAATCGTATAGAATTGAGTGTTGGGTCTGATTTTGTTGTCGCGCATTTCCTTGAGCAAGGCAAACACGTTGGCACTCACGTCGCGGCCGTCGCGTTGCGACAGCCGGAACAGGCTGTGCATGACCTGCGAGTAAGTGATACAATCGGGCTCAACGTTGGCCGCGCGCATCTGTGTAGCATACTCGAGCGCGCGGCGCGGCTCGCGGCGCTTGACAGCCGCGGAAATCAGCGCGTTGAACGTGACGGTGTTGGGCTTCTCGGCCTCCTTGAACAACGCGTCGGCCTCGTCGAATTTGCGTGCATTGGCCAGACCAGTCACCGCAATATTCAGTCCATAAACCCCGAGATCAACATGTTCAGGGTTTGTGGGGTCCATAATAGACTTGTATAGACGCGCAGCCTCTTCAGGCTTGCGGGCCCGAACGAGAGCCTCCAGCCGCACACACCAGCAGTCAACATCCGGCTTGATGCCGGCATCCAGCATGCGCTGCCACAGACCTTTGACGATCTGCTCTGAATTGACGGGCGCCAACGAGCCGGCGCGAATCAGCGCGCGCCATGCAACAACCGAAGGAGCCTTGCCTTCCTTCTTGAGTCGGTTCACGAGGGTGTTCCAGGCCAAAAACGCGCGGTCAACATGACGGGTTTCGGCGAATCGGCGGATAAACAGAGCCTCTGATTCCTCAGGAAGCTCGCCCTTGCCGGCAGCCTCCATAGCCTCCTCATAAAGATAGTTGACGTCGTTGAAACCGGCCCGCGCAACAACAGAACGGTACTCTTCGCTGTTGTAGTCGGAGACGTGGCGGCGGAGCTGTCTAAGACCCGCTCTGAGCAGCTCAACGTTGCTGGAGTCCATACCGCGCAGAGCAGCCAAGGGGGCCAGCGACACAGGCACCCGTTTCAACGGGATCAGCTTCAGTGCAGTCTCGGGGTCGACGGGCACGGCACGACGCTCGCAGCTGGCAAAATAGGCCGCAAGTGCGGCCAGAGCAGCCGGCGCAAAGTCGGGCCGAGACACCAGATCCCGCAGCGGTTCGCGCTGGCGCGAAGAAAGCGCTTCCAGCAGCTGCACCCACAACTCAATCGCCTTTTCGGGCTCGCCCTTGCGAAGAGCAAGAAGCATGACCTGCGCACAAACCCGGTGGTTGGGCCGGCCGAGCGAAAGCAGCTTGGCATGCAGCTGGTACAGAGTGTTGAGGGCCGGGGCAGCATCGCCAGGAGCCATGGCTGTATAGTGTTGGACCAGCTGGTTGTGCTGGTGGCCGAGTCTGCGCAGAGTCTCAGACGTCATGCCCGACTGGGGCAGTTCGAGCACAGCTCCTGCGGCCGAAAGAAAGTCGCTGCTATCGATCAGGCCCTGAATACGCTGGATCTCGGCGGCCGCGCGGGCTTGGGCCGCCGAACGGGCTTGAGCAGCCGCGCGCGCGGGCGCCCGGCGTTTAGTGCCATCCGAACTGGCACGCGAGTCCGCGCCGGAGGTAGCGCCGGAGCCTGTGCCGGAACCAACTTGGGCGCCTGCATCGGCCGCATCGACACCCGAATCGGCACTTGTCCGGGCCGCAGCATCGGCGCTATCAAGCGCAGCAGCGATGCTATTGGCTTCAGCAGAAGCGCTTTGTGGTCCGATCGACGCGCCGGCTGGTTGGGCAAAATTAACTGCAGTTTCGCCGGCGCGCGCAGCGCTGGACGCAAATCTCACTAGTCGACGACCAAGCATGAAAAATCACACTAAGCGCCCTACCCTTATGAAATCACCGACGTCTGCTCCTACAGAGCCATTACTAGACCTTAGCAGTGCGTAGATAAAAGAAGAAAAAAAAATTATGCTAGATCTGGAGGAGATTAATATTTATCATCTTCTTGTTCTCTGTAGATACCAATCTCCCGCTGCTTGAAGTAGCGGCGCCCGGCCTCATCAATCAGTACAAATGAAAGATAGGTCCTTACTGAGAACTTTTTGTTGACGTCGCGCATGGTGGGCACGAGATCAAAGCCGCCCAGAAATAGGCGGATCGGAATCGTCTCGCCACTGACAGGAGCACCATCCATGACTTCGAACCGTACAACTGTCTCTGCATAGCTGGCGGGCTTTGCTAGTGAATGTACGGTCTCTTTACGCACAATGGACAGTTCCATGTGCTTGAGCTTAAGGCGGACCAGCAAGAATAGAATGCGGCCAACAATCACGTCCTTGAGATGGTAGGCACTTTTGGAATGCTCGGCCTCGATGTGCAAGCAGTCCTCAATGCCTACATCCATCTTGACCAACGAGGTTGTTTCTGGCTCAGGCTCAAAGTGATAGACCCACAGGTCCTTTTCACGGACGAGATCCTTTTTGCGGCGAAGCAACGTCACGCGCACAAAGTAGCGAAGGCGGACCTTCGCGCCGTTATAGCTCTCGTACTGCTTTTCGACGTTTTTGAACTCAAAGCTGTAGGTCTCCGGGTGTCTGATTTCGCCGGGCCCGGCAAGCTCTTTGCCCCACGAAATAAACTCGTCTGTGTCTGACTTTTCGCCTAGAAGCTCAATGCTTCCTACAAACTGCACACGGATGCCTAGGTGGTCCACTCGTGCTCCGTCCCGCGGCCGCAAGGTGACTGATCCTTTGACGGTTTCCTCAGCTCCATAGAGGGGTATTAATTCGTGGATGCCCTTTTCTTTAGAGATTGTATCCACAATCTCTCTATCTTCTTCATTATCGAACTTGATTTCCAAGTCTACTGGTGCTTTAGCAAACAGACTCATGTTGTGGGTCTAGCTTGATGCTGAGCTGAGCCGCTCTGTTTAGATAGGGATGGGAGTCCTGCTGGCTCCTGCTGGCTCCTGCTGACTGCCTGATGGCTCTCAACACTAAGCACTGAAGGGCCTGAGTAAGAGCCGTGAATTTATGCCCTTAATGATCCCCATCATGCCGCGCAGAAAGCGGTTCCGCAAATATATAAGAAAATGTAAAAATTAAAACTGAAATCTGTCGCTGGTCAGCTTCAAAAAGCACATTGACATTCAGCGAAGAAATTCATGTATATTTTTTGGGCCCTCCCCCGCAGCGAGATTGCATATTTAACCAGCCAGAATCCGGCCCTAACATCTGCATGATCCGTTTCCCCACCCTCGCCAGGACATTTTCCACTAGCCGGCGTCTAAAACTAATTAAACCGTTCTTGTTGGCAGATGTCGGCGAAGGAATCAAGGAATGTGAGGTGATCCAATGGATGGTCGAGCCAGGGGCCCGATTGGACGAGTTTGACCCCGTTTGTGAGCTGCAGAGCGATAAAGCCACTGTTGAAATCACCTCCCGCTTTGCAGGGGTAGTGAAAAAGATCCATTATGAAGTCGGAGAGATGGCCCAAGTAGGTTCCCCGCTGCTGGATATCGATTGCCTCGATGAGTCTGCTAATGATGGGCATTCTAGCCAGTCTGCTGCACCCCAGGCTTCATCGCACCCCGCCCCTCTACCAAATCAACCGCCAACGGCGGCAGAAGAGGTAGCCAAATTGGCAGATATCCCTGTATCTGATGCAATTGGTTCTGGATCCCCGAGATCTGCTGCCAATTTGGCCTCGAATTTGGCCTCGAATTTGGCCTCGAATTTGGCCAACCCAGAGCCTGCGTCTCCAGGCGTCGCCGCCTCGATTTTCAAGGCTCTGGCTACCCCTGCAGTGCGTCGACTCTGCAAAGAAAACAATATCTCTGTCCAAACCATCATTGGCACCGGAAAAGACGGACGCGTCACCAAGGAAGATGTTCTCAAGGTCTTGTCTGCGGCTGCTGCTCCTACTCCTGCTGTAGAAACGGCCTCTGCGACTGGTGCGGCTGAGGGCCCCATTGCTCTGAAAGGAGCAGCGAAACAGATGTTTAATACAATGTCTGCGGCCACGTCGATCCCTCACTTTTTGTATACGGAGGAAATCGAAATGGACAGTCTGATTGCCGCGCGCAAGTCGGTGAATGAGACCCTCGGCATCAAGTTATCATACATGCCTTTTATGATCAAGGCGTTGTCGCTTGCGCTGGCAAAGTATCCGCTTGTGAATAGCCGAGTCGTTGATTCGGCAGTCCCGAGCATTGAGATGCGTAGTGCTCACAACATTTCGATTGCCATGGACACGCCGCAAGGACTGTTTGTGCCTGTGATCCGAAACGTCGACCAAAAGAGCATTGTGGAGATCGATGCGGACCTCAAGCGCCTGCAGTCGCTGGGTGCGGCCGGAAAACTAACTTCTGCGGATCTGCAGGGCGGCACGATTACGCTGTCGAACATCGGCACCATTGGCGGCAACTACGTTGCGCCCGTGATTGTGCCGAACCAGGTTGCGATTGGCGGCGTGGGCAAGGTCAAGAAAGTGCCGCGGTTCGATGCCAACGAGAACGTCGTCGCGCGGCAGGTCATGCTCACGTCCTGGTCGGGCGACCACCGCGTGCTCGACGGCGTGACGTTGGCTCGTCTGGTTGATCTCTGGCGCACGTATCTCGAGAACCCAGTAGAGATGGTGGTTCTTTTGAAGTGATTCCTGTTCATAGCACTATAGTCACTGTATTTTACTGTCCACTATTAGGCTCTTCTAGGCGGCCCTTAGACACAGGGAACAGCTCCAGAGGCCGGTGTTTGTGGGGGATTCCCCACACCCCTGGGCCGCCTTCCGGCGGAACCCGACGACCTCTCGCTTGGAGCGCGAAGGAAGAACACTCCGCCGCAAGGCGGCCCAGGGATGTGGGGGAATCCCCCGCAAACACCGGTCCCTAAACCCGCTCTCAGTGCGTAGCGTCTCTGTGGACTGTCCCTATTCAGGACTTCTTGCAGCTGGACGGTGCCAGGCGGCCCACGTCTCACACTAGCGGTCCATTATCAAAGTGCTATTTTAAGTATACATAAATACTGAGCTGCTCGCCGCTCACCGCTACATGGGCTGCCTAAATGATAAGCCAGCCAGACGTACCAATAAGGAACAGCGTGACCACGGCGGTAAGCACGCCAGCACCGGCCTTGTCGGAGGTGCCGAGGTCGAGCCGCTGGGCGGTGACGGTCGAGGAGTTGAGGCCCGCGTCGCCCCAGCCGTAGACGTCTGTGGCGTTCTGGTTGCTGTTTTGGTCCTTCGGGGAGCCGTAGAGCTCGCTGGCGGTGTAGGGCCCGCGTTTGTTGAAAACCTGCAGGGCACTGAAGGTGTCCAGGGCGCTGATTTGCTCGCCCAGACCCCAAACACCATCCCAGCCGTTGATAAACCAGTTGAGGCCGCAGGTATGGCCGTCGGTACCGCCCGAGCATGACTGGGCGGCTGCGTTTGCCGAGCCCACCAGATATTGGTACATTTCTGCCTTGAAATCGGGGGCCATCAGCATGGTGGCGCCCATGAAGCGGGCGAAAATGCCCTTGAAGCACCGCTGGTCCTGGTTGCAGCGGTTGGACGGCTGGCACGCGGCCTCGTACATGACTGTCTCGTTGAAAAACACCTTGGCGCGGCTCCACAGCATCTCCAGGCGATCGTGCCAAACACTGTCGCCCGTGTAGTTGTACAAATACGCACAGCCAGCCAGCATAAGGCCCTGGTCGTAGGACCACTCGTACGGCGCCACGTCCGAGCAGTTGTTGAGCGTCGAGGCACCGTCCAGAACCCGCAGCTGCACCTCGGAGGCATTGGTGGTTTGATTGTTGATTGGCACCATGAAGCCGGACGTGTCGGACCACGTCCAGACGCGCTCCGCCCACTCCACAAACGTCTGGTTGTTTGTGAATCTGGCGAGGCGGGCGGCGAGATGGAAAAAGCAGCCGTTGGAAACCATGTTTTTGTACTCATAGCCGGCATTCCAGGTGAAAATCTGCCACCGCAATCCTCCGCCGCAGTGCGTGTCGTCCCATCGGGCGGCCATGGTGTTGAATGTGGCCTGAGCAAAGTACGCCCAAGAATCGGGATAGCCCTTTCCGGGGCTGGTGAAGTTCTTTTCGGCAGCGGCCATAGCCGTGATGCCCCAAAATGCTTGATCGTCGTTACCCTCGGTCGAGGTCTGGTTAAAGGTCATAAAGTTCCAGTAGTCGCCTGATTGGAAAAGAATCGAAGACTTGATCAGACTCGCGTATGTCGTGTTCTCGGTATAGTACGTGTACTCGAGCATGCTTCCCCAGGCAACGCCGGCTTCCCACCAGTAGTAGGGCCACGAGAACATGCCGGGCGAGCCTCCGGTGTTATTACCGGTATAATAATCCATCAAACCTTTCGCGACCAGATTTGACGCAGAAATAATCGACGTTTCATTGTTGGTATCCAAAGGCAAGGCCAGCGTAATGCCGGCAAGGCTGGCCGCCAAAAACTTGGAAATGTGCATCGCTGACAGTGAAGACAGGAGGTGGGTGCGACATTAATTTAGTTTGGGGTTAGGAGCCTTCTCCTCGCGCCCCACCTCCCCCCTCTCCCCCCAGCCTTACTACTAGCCTTACCAGCCGCTCTTACCTGGCCGGTCCATAGTCGAGCCGATACTTAAATTAAATAGCCTTTTTCTTTTTCTAATTCTTCGAGTTGTTCGTAGGTTTACACCGACGGTTTTGCTTTTCTTTTTTATAACTCTCCGAGCTAAAGCTCGTCGGTTTTCCGCCATAAGGCAGTAGCCGGGGACGGTGCTGCAGATGCGTACATCTCCGCCGGAACGCGGCCCAGGGGGTACGGGAGAGAATCCCCCGCGAAATACCTCCCTCTCGAGCACTCCATATGTCTCCACTGTGAAGCGGGGGAGAGCATCTTTCTGTAACTCGGGCAGAGGCCAGAGAGGGTAGAATGTATACATATAAAGATAAATGACTATTTCCAGATCATCCAGATGCCGATCAAGAGCAGCGAAACCATGGCAACTGCAGTAACAACACCCGCTCCCGCCCGGTCCTTGCTGGTGACGGTGTGGTTATCATCAAGCACACTGAGGGTTTTAGAGGTCGTGCCGGCATCGGCCGAGCCATTGGACGTGCCGCCAGTATGGGCACTCAAAGGCAGCGCCTTGGAGAGGATCTGCGTATTCTGGATGCACTCCAGCGCACACATTTGCTCGCCAAGACCATAAACGCCGTCCCAGCTTCCCGTCAACCAATTGAGGCCGCAGGTATGGCCGTCACTGCCGCCCGAGCATGATTTCGCAGCGGCAGCCGCAGACGAATTGAGATAGCCCATGACCTCGTCGGTCAAGGAGGGGATAAACACGGCGGTATGGGCCAGGAAGCGCGAGAAGATGGCCTTGAAGCACCGCTGATCGTTGTTGCAGCGGCCCGACGGCTGGCACGCGGCCTCGTACATGATATCGTTGTCGAAAAACACCTTTGCGCGTCCCCACAGGCTCGTGGCCCGCGATTCCCACTCACTGCTGGAGTTTGTATAGTCATAAAGGAACGACATACCCGACAGCATGAGGCCGTAGTTATAGGTCCATTCGCCGGTGGAATGCTGCGAGCAATTGTTGTTCAGACTCGCACCGTCATAAAGACGAACACTGCTACCTGAGCCACTCAAAAACTCGACGTCCTCGAGCCAGTCGTAGATCTTCTCGGCCCAGTCAACATAACTGCTGTTTCCAGTGTACCGTGCCAGACGGGCAGCCAAGTTGAACATGCATCCGTTGGAAACAGTATTCTTGTAGTCATAGCCACTGTTCCAAGTGTAAATCTGCCATCTCAAGCCACCATTGCAGTGCTGAGTGTCCCATCTCGAAGCCATCTGGTTGAACACGGCCTGAGCCAAGTAAAGCCAGCCAGGCTCGTCGCTGCTGGGGTTGGAGAAATTGCGCTCGGCAGCAGCCATGGCAGTAATGCCCCAAAATCCTTGATCATCGTTGCCTTCAGTGGTGGACTGGTTGCTTGGCATGTAATCCTTGTTGCTACCCGTCTGATAGATCATGGACTCCTTGAGAATAGAGTTATAAGTCTCGTCGCCAGTGATGTACCAATAGTCCAGCAGCCCATTGAAGGCTGCGCCGGCCTGCCACCAATAGTAGGGGTTTGTAAACATGCCTACCGTGCCTCCATATTTCGATCCTTCATAGTAGTCCATCAATCCCTTGGCCAGCAAGGCGGTGGCCGAATTCACGCTGCTGGAGCTGGAAAGATCCAAGTCCACTGCCAATGCCGCCCATACCACGCTAAAATACGTTAAAACTTGTGCCAATCCTTTCATTCGGTAGGCTTGGGGGTTACAAAGACACTGTAAACGAACGTCTCGTAACTGTCTTTCTCATCTTTGGGTCTATATATTTAGAACAAAAACATCTCTGGCCCAGGGCTAGGGCGGGCTTAGCCCCTGTGGCCCTCCTTGGCCCGTTTCTCCCAGCATCAGCTTTCTGCTACCCCCTGGCCAAGGTCTTGGCTTGCAGGCAATGGAAAATCTAGATATGCTGAAACAAAATAACCTATGGGTACTAGAAGAAAGACTATGCAAAACCCAATTTTAAAAAAAACCTTGACCAATTTGGGCCCACATGAGGCCCGGTTTCCCGCTGAGCCTCTAGGTTAGGGTTCCCCGCGAATCCGGCCAGTCGCCAAGGCGTGCTGAACCCCATCCAAGAACCCCAGCTGTTCTCTAGCGGGAAATTCAGGTAGTTTATTTAGAATAAACCGCGCAGTGTCCACTAGAATGTGGGCTGTTAATCCTGTAATATTTGTGGAAGTGGGTCCTGTCTCATCTAGCCAAATCACACCATTACCAGTATCAATAGGAAACTCATAAAAGTACCAATCTTTACCGGACCATTCCATGGCCAATGGTTCATTTCCGAGAGCGTCTTTCTGTAGAAACCGGGCCAGCGGAATTGAGAGCACCCCTCCAACTTCATCCGTGCTCAATAGCGGCGCCAGCTCCTGCAGCTTGACGTCTCGGCCATCCTGATGTGAAACACTAATAATGCATGGCTGTACATAAAGATAGGTACGGCTCAAGTGAGCGGGGAGTGCCTTTGTTCTTTCCACAATGAACTTTGTGCTATCAAAGCCAATTTCCTCATGGGCCTCTCTCAATGCAGTAGTCCAATAATCCTCACCGGGGTCTGCATGGCCGCCAGGAAGGGCCGCTTCTCCGGGGTAACTCTTCAATGTCAATGCACGAATGGTTAAAACAACATGTTTTCCGTGCGGAGTATCGTATAGAATGATCAGCGTAGCAGCTCTATTCCGCTCTTCTATCTGTGACCACATGAACCTCTCTCTCTGCTCCCACCAGCAGTTTGCCCTACCCTCTTGCCCCCACACAACCCCACACCATTTTTCAGTCTCTGTAGTTTCAGCTTTCTTGGCTAGTTTTTAGTGTTTCAGCCAACAGCATACAAAAAGTCCCTTCTGTTGTTGACCTCAATCAATATAAAAAGTCCAGGTGAACTGTCTATTTAGCTAAATATGGGGTTGTCCCTAGTGCTGAGGGCTCCATCCCTCAGGTTGTCTCGACTCCAACAAGGCATTGTCTTTAAACTCGATTCCAAAATCAATTGATTTGGGTCCGCGGTCTGCGTTAAAGTAACCTCGGTCAATCAACGCTTCTATTAGTGCCTGGTCGTCGATCTGTCCTGAACGACGATGAGGTATGCTCGGTGATTGTCCATAAACAAGCGACGCAATATCTAGCAAGACATTGGCAGTCAGCCCCCAAACCAGCAGCTCTGCAGGCTCCCCGAGTTTCTTTGCTCTTGCCCGCAATTTAATAAAGTGCTGAGGAAATTTCAGACCTCTCCAGTCTTCCGTTCGCGAGCGGTATTTTTGCGGATTCAAGATCGATTCAAGTGGTACAGAGAAAACATGGTGCACCTCAGGTGACCAAGGACCCTTTGACAGGAACTTGGGGAGCCCAGTATAGGGGTGAAGTGCCTCACGTTTTATGTCTAGGTAGCCCACGCATGGAACCACTGCATGGAACCGTGAGCTGAGGTACGCAGGCAGCTGCACGCATTGGTCCAAACCAGCAACACCAAACCGATCACTTAGCTCCACATCAGTTTGAGGAAAATTTATTTCCTCGAATGCTTCTCTGCGAGCAACATCCCACGGTAATTCCTCGGGAAAATCGGCTTTTCCGCCTGGAAGCGCGGCATCCCCTCCATAGCTGATTGAAGCTGATCTAACCGTCACAACACAGCTCAACTGATCCTCTAAGTTTTTATAAAGAATTGCCAGAACCGCAGCCCGCCTCGGCACTGGAATTCGATCCCATACTTGCCTTGGATCCGCCAGTCCTGTCCGAGCCAGCCGGGAAAGCATGCTGACAAACGTGTGACGAAGCCGGGGGGGGGGGGGGGGGGGGGGGGGGGGGGGGGGGGGGGGGGGGGGGGGGGGGGGGGGGGGGGGGGGGGGGGGGGG
>JAKIRT010000042.1:0-65008 GCA_022577695.1 Wickerhamiella spandovensis | reverse complement strand
CCCCCCCCCCCCCCCCCCCCCCCCCCCCCCCCCCCCCCCCCCCCCCCCCCCCCCCCCCCCCCCCCCCCCCCCCCCCGTCACGTGATGAGTTAGAGGTACCCTAAGAGCTAACCGTCGTTTTTCCGCCGTGAGGCGGCCAAGGGGGTGCGGGGGAATCCCCCGCAAAATTACTGTTTGGAAAGTTCCGAGAATTATAAACAGAAAAGAAAGGGATTCATTCTACACCACTGTAGCGTGGGAAACCGTGGAGTCAGCTCCAAGAAGTGTACCAATTGTCCACCAACTGAATAAATGAGCTCCGAACGTCAAAAAAAGAACACTAAATACGAGCTTCTTGCTTGAATTATCCTTCCCAGGACCCTTTCAATAGCCGATTCATTGTAGAACCTAAATTAGATATATACCTATAGATCTCATATTGGCCTGCATGATTTTTCGCCGTGGATGCAGCCCTGGGCTAGGTCAACCTATCTTGTTTAACCTACCTTGTTTTAACCTACCTACCGCCGTAAAGCCGCCCGCTACAATGTCTTTCACAAGTGAAACTACCAAAGAAGAACTGGAAAACTTCAAATTGAGCCAATTGAGTTCTTCTCAACTGCCTCTGGTCACTAGAAATTACCAATTCACCAATAAAGATATCACTATCCGGGAAATCCTCGAGATGTATACCAGCAACACCGGCACTGCCTACAAACAAGGGCTGGTTCACCTGAATGACGACGGCAGTGTGAAAGCCATTGCCAAACCCGCCGGCGAGCCTCTCAGCCACAACGACCTCAACGATTCTACTTTGGATGAATTGCAACGACAAGCAAGACTGCAGCGATGTGAAAAGAACGAAAAAGCCTACGAAACTATGCTCAACCGGATGTTTGAACTATTGACACAATAGCCAGGCTCCCATAGCAACTATCTATTTCATCTCATCTTCTACCCTAATGTCAGCATCGGCATGTTTCTAGCCAATAAATGCCAAGATCTATAGCTAGAATATAAATGGATTATTTGCATGAGGTTGTTCAGAAAATAAAACTAAATCCAGATACCTGAACCGATCAGCCTATCAGGTATCGGATCAACCCATCGGATGCTTTCAAGTCATCGGGCCTATCAGCTCTAGCCCTACGGCCTGCATATAATAATTTTTTCGCCGTGGGAATGTACTGAAATGCCTGGGTTGGGGTTTTGCCGCAAACCAAGATGTCTATCGTAGCCAACGCAGGCACGGCCGTTGTCGGGCTCCCATATGCAGCTATAGAAACAGCACTTAAAATGTCAGCGCTTCGACACCGTCGCTGCTGTTCCGCAAAGATTGGACGGAAGCATGCACGTGGTGCTACTGGATCAACTGCCCACCGGCAGCCCAGCCTTGCATTCGCCTTGTTTATACATTGCCTTGCATCGATTACCGATTCGGACATGTTTCGCATGCACCAACCATTTTTAGGTCACCACCATCAATCTGCTTTCTTGTCCATCTGCCACCAAGTTTGACCTGTGTTGGGTATTTTAAGTAGGATGAAATAGCTTTCCATATTTTTTAGGAGACCAGCGCCCCTCAGAGTGCTGATTTCTTTTGTGGTCTGCTCGGCAGGCCCGCATAACTCTGCACCACGTGCATACTATGCAAGCTCACGTCATTGGCCAAGATGAGGTTTTCAGCGGCTCAGGGACTAGATTTCCGAGGAATAACTCTTTTTTAGTGTTTTTATTCTTATCTGACCCCAATTAGAGCTTGTATTCCCTTGGAGGAAGTTTTCTCTCATTAATGCGGTATCGCTGTGCCTGCATGCCTGCCTGCATGACCACCACGTGCTGCATGGACGATATCTATTTAATGCGACCAGAAATTCCATTCTAGCCAACAGTTCCAATGAAGTTTGATCTGATCTCTGCCATTGCCCTGAGCTCGCTCATGGGCGTGGAGGCTGCTAGCCCCTTCTACTCTAACCCCAAGCCTCACTCGCAGGACATGCTTGACAACTACAACCCGCTCAAGTACACCTCGTGGATGGGTCCCTGGTCACAGCGTCGTGGTGTTGGTATCAACCGTGATCCGCCGGATGGATGCCGCATTGATCAGGTTGCTCTGTTCCACCGTCACGGTGAGCGCTACCCCGACAAGTCCAGCATTGTTGCCATGGACAAGGCTCTGGCCAAGGTCAGCACCAAGAAGGGCAACCTCAAGGGCTCTCTGGAGTTCGTCAACAAGTGGGAGCACTTCACCAACGCCAACGACGGCATGATTGCTCAGGAGTCCGTCATTGGCCCGTACTCCGGTCACCTCGACGGCTACGCCCGTGGTCTCGAGTACCGCCGCCGTTACGGCCACCTGTACGACGGTGAGAGCACTCTGCCTATCTTCACCTCTGGTTACGAGCGTATCACCCAGACTGGTCGCAAGTTCGGTCAGGGCTTCCTCGGCTTCAACTACACCGATCTCGGTGCTGTTCAGATCATCCCCGAGACCAAGGCTCAGGGTGCTGATACCCTTGTGCCTATCTGCAACCTCGACACTGCCACCACCTGCGATACCAACGGCAACGAGGCTGCTGTCAAGGCGCGCCCTAGCCAGCTTCCTTGGGATTACGAGGAGTTCCACCGTGCTGCCGCTCGTCTCAACAAGGAGAACGGCCTGAACCTCACCAGCACCGATATCCCCGATCTGATGTCGTTCGCTCCCTTTGAGCTCAACGTCCGCGGCTCTACCCCTTGGCTCGAGGTCTTCACCTCCGAGGAGTGGGTTGCCTTTGAGTACCTGCAGTCGTCTCTGTACTACTGCTACGCCGGTCCCGGTGCCACCAACAACCAGCAGCGCGGTTCGCTTTACCTGAACGCTACCCGTACTCTGTTTAACCAGGGCCCCGAGGAGGTTCTTCCTTTGTACTTTTCTTTTGCCCACGACACGGATATCTCTCCTGTCGTCGGTCTGCTCGGCTTTGCCAGCCCCGAGAAGTACGACCCCACTGAGGTCCACTTCAACTCGCTGTGGGATGTTACCGACATTGTTCCCCAGGGCGGCCACCTGACTCTTGAGCGTCTGGTGTGCAGCAGCCAGGATGTTGGCGAGACCGAGCGGTCCAGTGAGTTCCCCCTTGCCTTCAACGGCACTAATACCACTGCCACCTACGCCTCCAACGCCACCTACGCTGGTGCTGGCAGCGACGTCAAGAAGGGCACCGAGAACATCTACGTCCGCGTTATCCTGAACGAGGCCGTGGCTCCTCTGCCTGGCTGCAGCAGCGGTCCCGGCAAGTCTTGCAAGCTCAGCGACTTCAACGAGTTTGTTGACACCGCCATTGAGGGCGCTGACTTTGTCAAGACCTGCAACGTCTCCAGCTCTGCTCCCCAATACCTGAACTTCTTCTGGGACTGGAACAACACCAACGCCAACAACTACGACCACGACCCTATTCCTTACCAGGCTGGTCTGTTGGACTCTGAGGGCAACCCCCTTACTTCCTCGTAAATACCTTTGTTGTAGCAGCTCATCTGTATCTATTAATTCGTCTACCTTTGCCTTCCAGCACCTCTATCTCGTACAGTTGACGCATGCTCCAGTCGACGGATTCCCCGTGCCCCTGGCGCGTTGCGCGGAGAACCAATGCGCATGAACTATTAGAGTTACGAAAGTCTATATTTCCGGTGTTATTTTGCGGGGGGTTCCCCCGCACCCCCTAGCCGCCTCACGGCAGAAGCCAACTAACGGTTCAGCCATTCGCGGGGAGCCTATGGCAACTCATGAATGGGCTAAGCGTTAATTCCTAGCCAACAGCCCGGCTATATTCTACCGTCTTAAGGCGGCCCGGGGGTGCGGGGGAACCCCCGCGAATAAAACCGGTTCTAGAAAGTACAACACTCTTCTAAAAAAAAAAAAAGGAAATTAAAAACAAATAAATGAAAAAGCTGGGCGGAACCCTGTCTCGAATCAACGGCGACATAAGCCAAGGGGCGGTGGTGAGATAAGCACCGGGTAACTCCCATTAAACCCGCTGGGCGGTCCTCATTGGCCTGTCATCATGTTTTCGCTGCGGGTAGCTGCTCAGGCATCCAAGCGTTCGGTCGCCCCTCGTGGCTACGCCACGCTTCGTGAGATCGAGACTCGGTTGAAGTCGATCAAGAACATCGAGAAAATCACCAAGACCATGATGGTTGTTGCGTCCACGCGCGTGGGCAAGGCCCAGAAGGCCATGCAGAGCGCCCGTCAGTATGGAGAGGCTGCCAACGACGTGTACGTCAAGAGCGAGGTCAAGGGCCCCGAGGCGCCCGAGAAGACTTTGCTGGTCGTCATGTCTTCGGATAAGGGTCTCTGTGGCTCGATCCACTCGCAGCTGGCTCGTTCTGCGCGCAAGCTGCTCAAGGAGGACCCCTCGGCCGATGTGGTGATTGTGGGCGATAAAATCAAGGCCCAGCTGCAGCGCACCAACCCCGAGAACATTGTTCTGTCGTTCAGTGGCGTCGGCAAGGAGGCCCCCACGTTTTCCGAGGCCGCGTTGATCGCCGACAACATCGAGGAGCTCAAGACCAACTACGACAACATCAAGCTGCTGTACAACCGCTACGTGTCGTCCGTGTCTTTCGAGACCTCCGAGCTCAACTCGTACCCCGAGACTGTCGTCGAGGAGGCGCCCAAGTTCAAGCTCTACGAGACCGAGGACGATGCCGCCGCAAAGAACCTGCAGGAGTTCAATCTGGCCAACTTCATTCTGTGGGGTCTTGCCGAGGGCCACGCCGCCGAGATCTCTTCTCGCCGCAACGCCATGGATAACGCTTCCAAGAACGCCAACGATATGATTGGCAAGTACTCGATTCTGTACAACCGCACGCGCCAGGCCGTCATTACCAACGAGTTGGTTGATATTATTACTGGTGCCTCGTCGCTGGAGTAGATTTAGTATAGCTTTACTTCTGCTTAGATTTGTCTCTCACCGCCGCGCGGATTAGGTCTGTGACCTCGAGGTCGTCGTCTCGGCCGGCTCTGTCGCGCTCGTCTTGGCAGTCTGCTGCTATGGTTGCGCTGGCGCTTTGCGGGGGAGTCCCCCGCACCCCCTGGGCCGCCTTACGGCGGAAGCAGTGCGAACTTGGCTTGGAAGCTCCCTCGATTGATGTCGGATCAGCAGTGCTTCAGATCATGCAGTGCGGCAGATCGATCTCGAGGTCGGTGCAAAGTGTATAGGCACATAGCGTAGGCATCTATTCTGTACAACTGCTGTTGACCACTGCAGCATCCACTGGAGTAGGGGAGAGGAATGCCCGGCAATAACGTCTCCTTTTCTTTAAGGAAAGAACCGGGTGCTTTCGCGGGGGGTTCCCCCGCACCCCCGGGCCGCCTTACGGGCGGTAGACTATAGCCTGAATGAATGCTTTTCGTCAGTGTCTGCATCCAGGCATTTCAGGCGCCTTCAATCAAGATTAGAGGTTTCTGATTCGCCTAGGGCTCCTCCCATCTGGGCTCTTGGCGACCCAGGTGTGTTCCCCGCAAGACCGGGTTCTGTAGTTTTTATAGCAGCTAAATCTTGTCGGCGAAGCACGAGGTTGGGGATCTCCGTAAACCACCCGTTCTGTAGTTTTATGCCGAGATAAATCTGTCCTCCGCCGGAAGGCGGCCTAGGGGGTGCGGGGGAATCCCCCGCAAAACACCCAGTTCTGTAGTACTAGAGCTGAATATCGTCCGCCCTAAGGCAGTCAGGCGGGGGATCCCCCGCAAATCCCCTATACTGCATACCGTCCAAGCATCCCGGAAACTGAGTGCTTTATCTCCGAGAGTTGAGCAAAGCAAAAGAAGAGTATGCTGAGGCCCACGAGGGAGCGGGCAGACGGGAGATGTTTATGCAACTAGATACAGACTATGGATTGAGCCACTTGCGCAGCAGCGACTTGCCGCAGTACAGGCCGACGGGCAGGTTGTATGGCGCCAGCAGCTCGAGGGGCGAGTTGAGCTGCATGCGCGTTTCGATGCCGTTCTCCAGCTCGTGCCGCCGCATCTTATCTACGAGATCGTCTTTGTCTTCCCACAGACGCAGCAGCCACTCTGTGAAGGCCTTCTCGTCGTCGTACGGAATGTCGCGTACGGCAATGCGCTGCAGGTGGATCTGGATGCTCTTGGGCGTACGGCCGCCACCGTACATGCTCTTGAGGGTGAAGTAGTCCTCGCCAAACTGGCCGGCCGGAACGCCGTCGTAATACATGGTGATGTTGTAGAGGTACGGCAGGCCGTTGTGGAGGCCCTGCAGCACGGCCTGCAGGCCGCGAATGCGGGGAAGCAGCAGGTTGCGCGGCACCGGCAGGCCGGACTTCTCGGAGTACTCGCGCGTGCGTTTGGTGCCGTTGCGCGAGACGGTCGTGCCTTCGGGGAAAATCACCATCCAGGCCGGCATGGCCTTGTCGGCAGCCAGCCGGTGCATGGACGCAGCAATTGTGGCCTCGTCGTCCTGCCATTTGCGCTTGAGAAACAGAAACTTAAAGTGCTGCATGCCCCAGCCGAAAATCGGCACGTTTTTCAGCGACGCCTTCAACGCAATCGTCAACGAACCGGCAATATCAGACGTGTAGGCCAGCCACCAGAAATAGACCCAGTCGTTGTAGAGGGTGTGGTTGGCAATAATGACGGCCCGTTTGTCGAGATTGGAATGCAAGCGGCCGTGGGAATCCAACTTGAACTTGCCGGCAAGCGATTCGTCAGTATAAATAGTGATTTTTGCCGGAACCCGCCAGCCCGACAGGCCAATTAGAAACACTGCAAACATCTTTTGGCCCACACACATCCATGCCTGGGCCAATCGCGGAGAAAACAGCTTCAGAGGGTACCCACAAACGGTCGTGAAGTAAATACAAATACATGTAGCGAGGGCATAGATGGCCAGCCCCGCATTTACAATGTACTGTGCAAACGCCATAACTCAATTGGTGGGTTAGGGGACGATTTTGTTCGAAGATTATGGAGCCGTAATGCCGAGAGTCTCAAGGTTTCTGAAGGGTGTTAGGGATCTTGGTGTGACCCTGAGATGTGTGACCCCAGAGTTCCCAGGCAGGGGGGCATTGTTTGTCAGCTGAAACAGGGAGGCGGAGGTGGTGAGTCAGCGCCCAGCCTTCATGCCGTCATTATCTGCCGTCATCCTCCCCCAACTCGTCCTGGCCACTGCTGTTGCCGGTTATGGTTATCCCGCTTAATAAGAGCGCAATGATAGCATCCTCCCTCACCCCCCACCCACCCAGTAAGTATAGCCAAGGCGAATTGGTCCCTCACGGGCTCAAGTCCACGTGTAAAGCGGTCAATTGTGGTTTTTTTGGTTGTGCACGCGTCGTGGACGTCAATTGCGGCTTTGCCACCTTCGTTTGGCTTCCGCCACCGGCCCGCCAGCGAGGTCCTCATGTGCGGTGCGCATTCCGCGCTCCGCAGCCTGCAATGCGAGTCTTATTCTGCAATGCGATTTATTTGGCTTCTGTTTGCCTCCACAGACTCCACTCCACAATATCTCTCGTCTACAACCTTCACACCACCCACCGCCAACACACTAACACACCAACACAGCCACAGTACTAACAAGTGCGCACCCACTTTAAAGACGAATTCCCTTTCAAGACTCGCCAGGCCGAGGCGGACCGGATCCGCGAGACGTATCCCGGCCGTATTCCCGTCATCTGCGAGAAGGTCGACAAGTCGCAGATCGCCAGCATCGACAAGCGCAAGTACCTTGTTCCTGCGGATCTGACGGTCGGCCAGTTTGTGTATGTGATCCGCAAGCGCATCAAGCTGGAGGCAGACAAGGCCATCTTCCTGTTTGTGAACGATGTGCTTCCTCCGACATCTGCGCTGATGTCGACCATCTACAAGGAGCACAAGGACAAGGATGGTTTCCTCTACTTTACGTATGCCGGCGAGAATACGTTTGGTGTTATTTCTATTTAGGCTAGTTAGTTATCGTTATTCGGATATTCCTCGCTGCGCGGTTTCCGCGCTCTTTCTGCTCGCTCGCCGTCTTTGTTGGCCCACAATATTCTTCTTAGCTCTCTGCCTTCTCCGTTCTTTCCGCTCACTTCCCAGGGTTTCTTCAATAACTCTGTGCTCAACGCGGTTTTCTTTTTTATAACTCTCAGAGCTAAGCTCCTCGGTTGTCCGCCTCAAGGCGGTAGACTATACAACGAAGTGGCCCCACTGGCATGGGCCTTCCGCCGTAAGGCGGCCTAGGGGGTGCGGGGGAATCCCCCGCAAAACATCTGGCTCTATAGTTTTCATAACTGTTAAAGATCGGTTCCCGCTTGACGGCAATAGACTCTTCAGCGCGGGCAGGGCCCGCAAACGCTGCAGCCTACATCGTGCGGCTTGACCCTGCATTTGCGGTCGCACACCGCCCAGCCATCGTATGTGATTGCAATGACAATAAGGCGAGGGACTTAGGGCCCATGAAGAATTTCACGTCGTTCCTGTGAGCGATTGCGGGAGAATGTGACCTGTCACATTTGTGGTGACCGATATGCATGGTACCTGCATGAGCGGTATAGCCGACCACCAAAGGCAGAAGCACAGGAGCGCTAGCTCCGAGAGTCAAACGGAGTCGACCCCCGTTTAAGCTCCGATAAATATACTCCAGTCTGTGTTTTGCGGGGGTTTCCCCCGCGCCCCCTGGGCCCCCTTCCGGCCGCTCACTTCCCAGGGTTTCTTCAATAACTCTGTGCCCAACGCGGTTTTCTTTTTTATAACTCTCGGAGCTACAGTCTACCGCCATTAGGCGATGAACCGGGGAGCTACCGCCGAGAGTTATAGAAAATAAAAGACTGCAGCAAACGCCTACCGCCATTAGGCGGAAAACCGAGGAGCTTCAGCTCCGAGAGTTATAAAAAAGGAAAAGAACAGCAGCCGACAGGAAGGACAGCAGCCGACCGGGAGAAAAGCAAACCGGGAGAAAAGCAAAATGTGACAGGTCACATTTCAGTGACGCGGGCGGGCTGCAGGCAGAATGTGAGCTGTCACATTTTGGAAAAAACGATGATAGAGGGGGAAGAGACTCTAATACCTTACTATATACTGCAAACTAAGGCTTTAAGGCAGCTTGAAGCCGACCTTCTCGGCCAGCTTCTCGGTCGAGAACGACTTGGGGCGCTCGATGGGAGCACCGACAGCACGGTCGATGATCAGCTGGGGCAGAACACCAAGGGCACGGGCCACAGCGAACAGGACGGTGTAGTACGACTCCTGGGTCAGGCCGTAGTACTGCAGCAGGACACCGGAGTGGGCATCCACATTGGGCCAGGGGTTCTTGATCTTGTGGTTGGCACCGAGAACCTTGGGAGCGACCTGGTAGATCTGCGACACGAGCTTGAACAGATCGTAGTCGGGCATGTGCTTGAGGCCGAACTCACGCTGGGCGCTGTAGCGGGGGTCGGTCTTGCGCAGCACGGCGTGGCCGTAGCCGGGCACGACGCGGCCCGAGGCAAGGGTATCGTTGAGGTACTTTTCAATCTGCTCGTTGGTGACGTCCGAGCCGATATCCTTGCGCAGCTTGAGGATCCACTCAAGGACCTCCTGGTTGGCGCGGCCGTGCAGGGGACCGGCCAGACCGTTGAAGCCAGCGGCAACCGACAGGTAGGGCGACGACAGGGCCGAGCCGACCAGGTGGGTGGTGTGAGCACTCACGTTACCGCCCTCGTGATCACTGTGGATGGTGAGGTACAGGCGCATGAGCTCGGTGAACTCGGGCTTGTCGAAGCCGAGCTGCTTGACAAAGTTGGCGGCGTAGTCCAGGTTGGGGTCGGTCTCGGGGATGACACCGTCGTGGAACACGTTGCGGTAGATGCGAGCGGCAATCGAGGGCAGCTTGGCAATCAGGTCCAGCGAGTCCTCGTAGGCGTACTTCCAGTACTCCTTCTTGTTGACACCCTTCTCGTAAGCCTTGGCAAACTCGGACTCGGACTCGAGAGCGTTGACGGCAATCGAGAGCTGGGCCATGGGGTGCAGGTTCTTGGGGGCATGGTCGATGAGGTCCTCGACATGCTTGGGCAGCTTGGAGCGCGCGTACAGCTCCTTGCTGAGCTCGCGGACCTGGGTCTCGCTGGGGATCTCACCGGTCAGCAGCAGCCAGAACAGACCCTCAGGCAGAGGCTCGTTTCCGCCAGGAGCCTTGGGCAGCTTCTCGGAGATCTCGGGGATAGTGTAACCGCGGAAACGGATACCCTCCTCAGGGTCCAGAACGGAACCCTCCCAAACAAGGGCGGTGATACCGCGCATACCGCCGTAGACCTGGTCAAGCTTGACCTCGCCCAGACCGGCGTCGCCCTTGGCCTTGCGCAGAGCCTTGATCTGCTCGATCTTGTGGGGCAGCTGCTCGGCGAAAACCTCCTTGAGGGTGGCCTCCTTCGAGGAGTAGGCACGGGCGAAAAGCGCCATACGGCGCATGGTGGTCTTAGCCAGGGGACGGAGAGTCGTAGCGCTCATTTTTGTTACGTGGGGGAAAGTGGGAGTCTGGGGTTACTTTATATACTGATTACGCGGGGCCCCACGAGCCAATAGGAGCCCTGCACTAGGGCCGGGGTTCGGTCCGAGCAATCCCATCCGCACGCCTGCGATTTGCCGATACGTTGTTTTTGAACTTTGCAACTGTCTGCAACAAACTACCCCGTGGGGACCCGGCCGCTGGCCTGCGGATCCGGCTTTTGTGGAGCCCGGCATATGCGCTGGCAGTTCCGATGCCGCTTCTCTGGGAGGCTGCAAGGGGTTTCTCTCGGAGAAACTGCTTTTCCTTAGCGTATAACGAGCATTTAAATCGTGTACAACCTGTTTCAAAGGCGATTCAACCAGAATCAGCGTGCTCGCGGCTCGGCGATCGAAATGACGTCATGCCGCATGCCGGGGGTCCGCATCCTGCATCCATTGGGCATGCCAATTTTCGCTTCGTTAGTTGTGTTTGGTGCCAAATAGTATCGATATGTCTCTCATTGAAATTGTGCAAGCCTCCTCCCGAAGCATTCCTGCAGCTTGCCTAGAGCAAACATGGACCGTACCTAGACCATGCCTGGAGCACATCCTGGAGTACATCCTGCAGGGAGCACGACTGCCCGGAGCATGCTGACGACGAATGGTGGAGCTTATAAATCGGCATCATTCGTGCTGATATACATAAATGTCGCACGCGGTCCTCCATTCGGCTTTCTGGGCCAATCAGGCTACGTTCTCCGTCCAAGATAGTTTAATTTATATATAATTGAACCATTGCTGCCGTCTTTCCATTATTGTCTGTGGAGATACAATATTGCATAACCCTGAGCTTATATACGCACCGTTCCATCGACCTGCTTGAGCATTTCTTTTTTTTTTATCTCCGGACTTAGTTTCTTTTTAATTTCGCTTTCTTTTTCTTTTTGGCTCGTCGGTTTTTTCGAACTCTTTAATTTGCTTAGCTCTTCGACCTTAAGCTCGTCGGTTTTCCACCTTAGACTACTCAATTAGGGTCCACAAGTCCAAAATCCTAGGCGGAAGAATCCCCGACAAACGCCTGCTCTGTATTTTTTATCTTAATATCTCTCCGAGCTAAAGCTCGTCGGTTTTCCCCTATAAGGCGCGAGACTCTACTGAAAGGTTGTCAAGGTGGCCCAGGGAGTACGGGCGAGCCCCTTTAAACACCTGCATTTGATTTATTTATTGAAATATCCCTCCGAGCGTCAGTCTCGGCCAACCTGGTACACCAAAATGCTTATTGATTGAACTTCGAGTGATCTTATATAAGCATCATCTTTGTGCGTAGGTAAGCGCTCTTTTCAAGATGCTCCCAGACATCGCCATGCTTACCCAGACCATGGCCAAAAGGGAGTTAGGGGTCGTGCAACTGAAGGACCTTGACAGTCCTCCGCTGGCGTTGTCGGCGCGGTTTGTTGACGATTCGCGCAGTCGTGACGATGCGTTCCCCGATATGGACACGCTGGCGGCAGCCAAGACCGAGGAGGTGCACACGTGCCGGGATTTGCACGGCGCCGGTTTCACGCCGTTTTTGACGTCGTCCGTGGCGCTACCGACGCAGCTATATGATCTGGTGAATCAGAAAAACGATAAAGATGATAAGCCGCCGCGGATTGGCGTGCTGCCTCCGCTGCAGCGCGTGTGGCTGGCGCACGGCCGCAACCTGCTGTTTTGGCAGTACTCTGGCGAGCAGATCCAGAGCCTCAGCGACTTTGGTGCGGACGTGCAGAGCGTTGATTTGGTTGTTCCGCGCCGCAACGTGTTTATTGACTCGGTGAAACACCTTCTATTGATTTCCACCACCGAGACCATGCACTTTTATGCGGTCTCCAGCACCGACAATCTCGAGATCTACGACACGGGCATCACCATTCCGTTGGGAACAGGCGCGCCGCGCGTGGTGGTGGATCATGTGACCGGGCGGGTATTCTTCACCGCCGTTTCAACTGGCACGAGTGTGTGGGAGGCTCGCTATTCCGGGTCCGAGGGCTGGTTTCAGGCCAAGAGCGGCAAGCATTGTCTTTCTGGCCCCGGTCTTCCGATGTTCCCAAGTCTATTTGGCGGGCAAAAGCCTACTGAGGAGATTGTTGATCTGCAGATCGACGAGAGCCGCGGCCTTTTGTACTCGTTGAGCTCGAAAAGCACCATTCGCATCTACAAGTTCACGCAAACAAGCTTCGTCGAGGTCACAACCTACAGCGTGACGCAGCTGCAGCATCATATCAACATTGCGGCGTCGGGCGTGGCCGCGGAGGTGGGCTCGCAGGTGCGCGGAATCCGGCTCGTGTCGCTGGCGCCCATCGGCCGCTACCAGTCGCAGTACCTGCGGCTTGTTGCCGTCTCGTCGACGGGCCTTCGGGTTTATTTCCGATGCGACAATTTTGCGCGCGATCCGCTGCGAACGTTCCAGGCGCTTTACGTGCGCGCGCCCGCTCAGCCCGTCGAGGGATTCGGCCGTGTTTTGGACGGCGATCTGTATCTGATGGCGTCGGCAGGCGAAAAGGGTGAAAAGGGCCGCGCGTTAGTAGCCGCGCCCGATTCGACGCGCACGCTGCATCAGCAGGATACGGCGTCGGCGCTGTCGTTTGCCGAGCAGGCCGGCTGGCTTGCGATTGAGGGCGCCCCGGTCGCGGTGGTGCTTGCGACGGCGCCCGCGCCGGCTCTGACGCCCGACGGGCGCGGATTCGGCAACCACAGCGCGCTGCAGTACTCGCGTGCGCCGCAGGAGCTGGTGCTGCTGACCACTAAATCCGTATATAGCGTGCGGCGGCGGCCTTTCTACGCGCGGCTCGAGCTGGGCACAGACCCAGCGCTGCAGCTGTCGACGACGTACGGCCACCTCGAGGTGTGCTGCGCGGCGCTGGCGGTGGCGACGCGGCCCGGGTTTGCGTCTGCGGGCGCTCGCGAGAACGCCATCACGACGTATTTCCGGTTCGGTGGGCTCTCGGTGTTCAAAAAGGACTACGAGAGCGCGCGCACAGCCCTGATTGTAGACCCCAAGGCGGCGCTGGGCCAGCCCGCGGACCAGGCGCAGATCGCGATCCGGCTTTCGGCTCTGGTCGATGGCTTGGCCGCCTACGTCGAGCGCCTGCTGCTGCCGATCTGGCAGACGTCTATTTTGGTGGGCGGCGTGCCCGACAGCGCCGGCAAGGCCAAGACGCAGTCGCACCACGAGCACGGCGCCAAAGTGCCGCTGGACGTGCGCTTCTCTGCTTCGCCCGATGTGCTGGAGCACATCCATAGCCAACTAACCGGTCTCGCCGCGTTCCTCGACAACAATCGAGCGTTCTCGGAGGGACTGAGCTCGCGCCCGGCCTACGCTGACGGCTACGTGGGCGACATCTCGCTGCTGGCGCGCGCCGAGCAGACGGCGCTGTCGTCGCTGGCCGCGCTGGTGCGCAGCGCGCAGCAGGGCATTGCGTTCCTGCAGCTCGTGGTGGGCGAGACGCGCGCGGCGCCGCACGCGCTGGCGCTGCTGCTGGCGTATTTCAGCGCCGACGCCTACGCCGTGTTTGCCACCATGTCGTTCCGCGACTTCTTCATCACCGCCAAGCAGTCTGACGTGCCGCGCGAGCTTGTCACGTGTCTCGTCAACTATGTGATCAACCGCGGCGACTCTGTGGACTCGGTGGCGCAGGTCATTCAGGACAAGTGCAGTGCCTACTGCTCGGCCAACGACGTGCTCATCTACCGCGCGCTCGAGTACCTGCATGTGGCCAAGGCGCAGCCCGACGGCGACGCGCGGCTGCAGAGTCTGTACCACAGCGTGCAACTATTTAAAAAGGCCGCCGCCAGCCTGCAGCTCGACACGCTCAAAGACGTGGTGGCTGTGTACATGCAGTTCCACTTTTATCCGGGCGCCGTGCAGGTGATTCTGGCCGCCGCGGCAGAGGTCGACAAAGCCAACACGGCGATCGGCTTTGTGCGCGAGGGCCGGCCGGTTGGCGACCCGCGCGAGCACGCCTATAATCAGCGCCTGGCGTTCTACCATCTTGTGTTTGAGGTGCTTGCTAAAGTCGACGACAACTCGCCGGCCGGCAAAGAAACATTCAGAGTGCTGGCCACGTGTCCTGACGAGTCGTTTCACTTCGCGCTGTACGATTGGTTCCTGAGCAGCGACCACACGGCCAAACTCGCCGACATCTCGTCGCCGTTTGTGCTTCCGTGGCTGCTGCAGGGCGCCAAAAACGACCTGCGCATTGCCGAGCTCCTATATAAGTACTACCAGAAGCACGGCGATCTGCTGGCGGCCGCCGACGTGCTGCTGGGTATTGGTCGCGGCGAGCTGCCGGTGGCGATGCCCAAACGCGTCGAGTTTCTGTCGAGAGCTATGGGCTATGTCTCATGCGGCCATCCGCCGGCTCTGCGCGCCCAGGCCACCAAGCTCACGTCGATGATCCAGTCGTATCTGCAGATTGCGCTTGTTCAAAGCGAGGTGCTTGAAAAGGTCGACTCCGACCCGCAAATCTCTCCCGCCGTACAGACCGAAGCGCGCGAAAACTTGTCGGGCAAGCTGCTGACCATCACTGAGCTGTTCAACGACTACGCGGACCCGCTCGGGTACTACGAGGTGTGTCTTGCGATCTTCGATGTCGCCGACTTCCGCGACCCCGTCGAGGTGCGTCGCACGTGGGAGAACCTGTTGACCAAAACGCGTCTGCAGGACGAGCTCGAAAACACGCAGCACTACTCGCACGTCGCCAACATCGTCACCAGCCTGGGCCGCCGCTACGCCACCGCCGAGTTTGTGTTCCCCGTCGACGAGCTCGTGCCCATGCTGGAGCAGTACGCGTTCGAGCACACGCCGTCCGCGCCGCCGGGCTGGGTCGTCAGCGCGCTGCTCAACGCGGGCGTCGACGCGAAGCTTATCTTCACGCTCGTCATGGCCCTACTGCGCCAGGGAACATACCCGTTCAACTACCCCGAGGCCGCGCGCTTCCTTGCCGCAGACATCGACTGCCTCATCCAGGAATGGGAGCAGCGCGCGCGCTGGGAATGTCTGCAGGTCGTCACCGACGCAGACCGCAAGGAAATCCGCTCAAAACTGTCCGTATAATCTTCCTCTATAGCCCCTGCTTGTAAATTTAATCAATCCGCTGTCTACTCTACTTACCACGCATCGTGCGGCTCTTTTTCTGTTGAGCTAACAGGGTGCTGGGTGCTTGCGGGGAGAATCCCCCGCACCCCCTGGGCCGCCTTGCGGCGGGGATCTACACTGCAGTAGAGTCCACCGCCTATGCCCGATGAGCAATACTAAGTCGGCATATTCTAGACAAATACTCTCCATAGACCGCCAAGGCTGAAGTACTTCATCGTGTACCACAGTCTACTGCCGAAAGGCGGCCCCGGTGCGCGGGAAACCCCCGCAAATGCTTCCAGTGACGCCCAGGACGCCTTTCGATGAGGCCCATACAATGCACCCTAACTCCTCGAACCAAGCCAGCAGATGCATTCTCATGTAGTCCACTGGGCCATATTACGGTGTAGGCCTGCTATGGTAGCTATAGCCTGCCGCTTTATGGCGGAAAAGAAGCGCCCTCTAGCTTGGAGAGTTGTGGAATACTGAGTCGACATCTCCGCATGAGAATGCTCATCCTGACGAACCAAAGGCAGAAGTACCTCATCGCACATCATATTCTGCCACATTTAGGTGGTCCAGCGGGTACAGGGAAATTCCCCCCACGAATTTTGCCCCTGTGCAGATTGTTGAATCGACTGCAGGGTGCCTCGCCTGTTGTCTGAGATGCGAACGGAGAGCCTCTACGAGTAGCGGAAAGAAATAGGTACATCCACCAAAGAAAAAGGGGCTAATCTCAATGAGTTATAGAAATGGGATCCAAGTTTATAAGTATGTGACTTCTAGAAAGGAATGTAGAGATGCTGTAGGTACTGCAGTGGGCAAGGGGGATATTATTAAGGGTTCGGGTAGGGTCTTGGGTCTTGATTATGGGTACGGGTAGGGTCTTGGGTACAGCAACCCGTGACTTCTATTTAAGGATTGGGTATCTGTCTCGACCCCACTTATGCCGTATCCCCAGCACATTTCCGAGCTGGTTCCTAAACGAATTGAGTCGCTTTATCAAGGCAGATTCAACCAATTCACCGATTTGGGCCAATACAGCAACCTTAATCTCCCTGCGTGCTATGACCGCGAGCGAGACGGTCATCTCGTCAAGCTGCAGGTCTATTCTGTGCCTGACCTCGCTCGTCCGAGCTTCAACAAGGCACTCAAGCATGCCAAGTGGCAAGATGTGTCCGTGGGAGACTTGTTTGGGCCTAGTTGGTCGACCCATTGGTTCAAAGTGACGCTGCGCATTCCGCCTAAATGGAAAAAGCACTCTGAGCGGGCTGTGTTTGAGTTCGACTCTTCTGACGAGGGCTTCATCTATTTGGCTTCGGGCGAGCCCCAGGTATCTCTTAGTGCTGAGAACAATCGCCGGGAATGGATTTTGCCCGAGGAATGGTACGATGGCGAAAAGCATGTATTTTATGTAGAGACCGCATGCAACGACATGCAGGGTAACGGCGGCAACGACAACCGGCAGTTCCGGCTGAATATGGCCGACGTCGTGGTGCCCAATGCCGAGGCCCGCGCATTGCACATTGATTTCTGGATCATTGGCGATGCTGCGCGCGAGTTGCCCGGCGATTCGTGGGTTAAGAACCGCGCGTTCGATGTGCTCAACCGGATCGTCAATGTCTTTGACATCCACAACGCCGACGAGTCCATTGCCAAGGGCCGTGCTATTGCGCAGGAGTTTCTTGGCTGCAAGGTCGATTCGCCTAAAGTTTACGGCGATATCAAGGGCAACCTCGGCGCGCCGTCGACGCTCACCAGCCCACTTGTTTACGCGATGGGCAACTGCCATATCGACACCGCGTGGCTGTGGCCGTACGCGGAAACGCGTCGCAAGATCGCGCGCTCGTGGGCGACCCAACTTGATCTGTTGGAACGGTACCCCGAGTACCAGTTTTTCGCGTCGCAGGCCGTGCAGTTTCTGTGGCTAAAGCAAGACCATCCTGATTTGTTCAAGCGCGTGCAAAAGGCTGTGAAAGGCGGACGGTTTGTTCCGATCGGTGGTTCCTGGGTCGAGTGCGACACGAATATGCCTTCTGGTGAAGCGTTGGTCAGGCAGACGTTGCTGGGTCAGACCTTTTTCCGCACCGAGTTTGGCGAGTCCTGCAAGACGTTCTGGCTGCCCGATACGTTCGGATACTCGCCTCAACTCCCCCAGGTATGTCGTCTTGCTGGCATGGACCGTTTTTTGACGCAGAAACTGAGCTGGAACAACGTCAATGTCTTCCCCAACACCACCTTCAACTGGGTGGGTATTGATGGCTCGCAAGTCTTGTGCCATATGCCTCCGGCCAACACGTATACTGCTCAGGCGCATTTCGGGGATGTGCGCCGGTCGCTGGTGCAGCACAAGAACCTCGATACCGAGCAGCACTCGCTTCTGCTGTTTGGCAACGGCGACGGTGGCGGCGGCCCTACGAGCGAGATGCTGGAGAAGCTGCGACGCTGCCGTGGTCTTTCCGACACTGTTGGCGAGCTGCCTCGCGTGCATCTTGGCCGCAGTGTGGACGAATTCTACGACGAAGTTCTTGCTTCTAGCGACGGCGGCAAGTCGTTGGTGTCGTGGGTTGGCGAGCTGTATCTCGAGTACCACCGCGGTACTTATACGACTCAGGCGGCCATCAAGAACTTCAACCGGCGCTCGGAGGTGCTTTTGCACGACATTGAACTGCTGGCTACTGTCGCTAGTCTCGCGTCGTCCAAATACAAGTACCCCTATGAGGCGATCGCCGCGCTGTGGCAGGATGTATGCTTGAACCAGTTCCATGACGTGTTGCCTGGTTCTGGAATCGGTTGGATCTACAAGGATGCCAAGGATATCTACCGCAAGGTGTTTTCGCGAGGCATTAAGCTGCTGGGGCATGCACTGAAGGTGCTTGGCTACGAGTTTGATACTAAGGGCACCGTGCGTCTGAACACGCTGCCGTGGACACGTCACAACAAGCTGGTTGGCTATGCCGCGAGCTGTGCACTCGTCGATAGAGGCCACGAGCCTGTTCCGGTCGATATTGAATGTCCTGTTGTGTATGACATGACATATAACGTGCAGGCGCAGGCGACGGAGGTGACGGAGGCGACGGAAGCGAGCGTGACCGAAGTGAGCGCGACGGAAGTAGAGCCGAAAGAAGCCAAGGCGACGGAGGTGCTGGGCAAAGACGAGAACGTGCTGGAGAACAGCCGGTTCAAGGCCGTGTTTGAGCGCGGCGAGTTGGTTAGTTTGTATGACAAGAGCGCGCAGCGTGCCGTGCTGGTTCCCAAGACCCGTTCAAACCGTCTCGTCGTGTTTGAGGACCAGCCCATGAACTTCCCCGCATGGGACACGGAGCAATACGCGACCGAGAAGGGCGTGTATCTGTCGGCCACGCGCACGTCGCAGCCCAACCCCGAGACCTTGGTGAACCTGTACCATTTCGGCAAGTCCAAGATCAAGGTGACTACCAACCTCCGGGCGGACCGGCTGGTATTTACGGTGCAGTGCGATTGGCACGAGACGTATCAGTTCCTAAAGGCCGAGTTCAATGTGGACGTTGTGAATTCCAACGCAAATTACGAGACGCAGTTTGGGTTCCACCAGCGGCCTACGCACTACAATACGAGCTGGGACGCAGCCAAGTTCGAGACGTGTGGTCACAAGTTTGCGGATCTGAGCGAGCTCAACTACGGCGTGGCGTTGATCAACGAGAACAAGTACGGCTACTCGATCCACGGCAAGACTATGCGCCTGAGCCTGCTGCGGGCCCCGAAATGTCCCGACCCAGGCGCGGATATGGGCTACCACGCGTTTAGCTATGCGCTGTACCCGCACGAGGGCCCGCTGTCTGCCGATGTTGTGCGCGCCGGCTACGAGTTCAATTACCCGTTGATTCCCGTCACGCAGGTGGCCAAGAAGGCGCGTCGGCACAAGCTGTTTTCGGTCAAGAACGCGTCGAACGTCGTGCTGGTGGCCGTCAAGCGCGCCGAGGCTGATTTCGGCGCCAAGTCCACGGCCCGGCACGTGATTCTGCGGCTCTACGAGTCGCTGGGCGGCACCACGCGCGCGCGCATTGTCTCGGCCAAGCCGGTGCGGCGCGTTTTGCAGGTGTCGACGCTCGAGGAGGAGCTCGAGGAGCTCGATGTGGTGAGCGGCGAGCAAGATTATATTGAGGTGACCTTCAAGCCCTTCGAGGTGGTCACCCTTAAGTTAGAGATGGAGTAGTGTGTTTGTTTATTGATATTCGTTTTTCTTACGGGCTGTGGACAGATAGTTATGCAGGTTAATTACCTACCCTAGCGAACCTTCCCATATTGGACCAAACCCCAACCGGAGATCCCCTGGGGAGATATCCAGATAAGAGATAAAATAAATTTGAAAATACTGGTACAAGCGCATACCCACAAAAGAAACCCACCACAACATCCACCCCTCCACGCCCAGCCTCTCCAGAAATCGCACACAACGATCTGCAGAAACGAGATCAAGGCAGCATAAAACCCTAGTCTCAACGGCTCCACTGACAAATGGACGCACACATGGAGATGGCTATCGCCGAAGCCAAGCAGGGCCTGGCCGAGGGAGGCATTCCGATTGGAGCAGTTTTAGTTTCCAAGGACGGCAAGGTTCTTGGCCGGGGTCACAACAAGCGGGTCCAACAAGGATCGGTTGTTTTGCACGGCGAGATGGACGCTCTGGAAAATGCCGGCCGCCTGCCGGGAAGTGCATACAAGGGAGCCACCATGTACACGACCCTGAGTCCGTGCGATATGTGCACGGGAGCATGCCTGATGTATGGCATCTCCAATGTCGTGATGGGCGAGAACGTGACGTTCAAGGGCGGCGAGGACTATCTGCGTCAACGCGGTGTCAAAGTCACGAATTTGGACAATGAAGAGTGCAAGAAGCTGATGGCCGATTTCATCGACGCATACCCCGAGCGCTGGAACGAGGACATCGGCGTCTAATATCGCGGGCCCCTGCAATTGACCACGCACCGCATGCAAGAGCTAGCACATAAACGAACTACTTTCCGTAGTGTATTCCCGGGCAATACATACGCAACTAACGGCAATACAGCGAGCACACCAAGGGAAGCTTTAGCGCAGAGATATGTAAACAAGGAGAAAGCCACTGACCCGGTTATTTTGCGGGGGATTCCCCCGCACCCCCTGGGCCGCCTTCCGGCAGAGGACTATGCCAAGAAGCATAGTCTACCGCCTTATGGCGGGAAACCAATGCATTAGCTTGGAGAGTTACAAAAAAAAAGAGAAAAAGCTATCATGCTAAAGCAATAAAGAGGTAAAGATATACACTACCAGTTGTTTCGAGGGGGATTCCCCGCACCCCCTGGGCCGCCTTCCGGCGGAGGTCTATACCAGGAAGTATAGTCTACCGCCTTATGGCGGAAAACCGACGAGCTTTAGCTCGGAGAGTTACAAAAAGAAAAAAAAAAAGAATGCAAGATTCATGAAATGGTGGAGGAAGGGTGTACCGGGAAACCGGCTCGAGAGAAGGGGAGAACTTTGCGACACAGTAAACTAAAGAGAAAAAATAGATAGAAATACTTGGAAGTAATACAAACATACCTGGAAATTTGTGGAGATGGTGGTATAGCTGCAGGTACCGGAGGCCCGGCCAGTCAGTCATATTATTTACGTCCGGCATGGTTCCCAGTTCCCAAGTTAATAATATCGCAATGGCTGATCCGCCAATAGAGACTGAACAGGCAGCGACAAACCCAGCATCCGAAACTGGCACGGCGGTGGACGATAGCGGGAATGAAATGTCTGCACAAAACAACCTTAACGGAAATTCTTCTGGGTATATCGGTGGGGAATCCGTCGAACGGCGGCGCTCTGAAGCTGTTTTGTTGCCAGGTGGCAATGCGGCGTCTGCAGTGACTGGCGAGGCACCTGCGGCCGGCGAGGAGGCCGCGACGGTGTCGACGGTGCCTGTGGCTGCCGGTCCTGGCGCTGCGACTGCTGGTTCTGGTGCTGCGTCCGCCGGCTCTGGCGGTGCCGACCGGCAGGGTTCTGGCAGAGCGGGCAGCGGCTCTGCGGCAGACGCTGGCGAGCCGCGCGCGGATGCGGCGCCTGCTTTGTCGGGCCGACGGATTGCCATCATCAATTTCACGACGGAGCCGGGTCCTGACGGCGTGGAGCCGCCGTTTCCACGGGCGGCGGTAACGACGCTGCTGCAGGATCTCATGCGCTCGCATTCCGTGCGGGGGCTGCCCAACATTGAGATTCTGCCGAACGGCGAGACGTCGCTGGCGCTGCATGAGCAGACTCCGGGACCACCGGGAGCGCCGGGAGCGGCACGTGGCCCAGAGGCCGCAGGAGCAGGAGCAGAAGCCGAGGCGGGAGCAGCAGCAGCTGATGCGTCTGGAACCGCGGACGTGGCCACGACCCAACGCTTCATCCTACACTTTGAAGACTCGTCGCCCAACGAGATGGTCGCGCTGCTGCGCCTCTTTTTCGGGGCCAGCGAGTCGCCGCACAAGGCCAGCGTCGAGGCCATCCGCAGCCTCAAGGCCGTCGATCCTGCCGCGCTTGCTGGCGACGATCTCTTCTGCAGCATCTGCTACGAGACCATGACGGCGTGGCCGCCCAACCTGAACCCCGAGCGGGCCGGGTGCATGGGTGCCAAGGCCGGCACGCTTCGCGAGGACCGTCTGGAGGATCTGGATCTGTCGGCGTTATACACGACCAGCGGTTCTGCAGGTGCTGCAGGAGCCGCAGGAGCCGCAGGAGCCGCAGGTGCCACTGGAACTGGAGCTGGCGCAGGAGCTGGCAGTGGGGCGGCTGGTGGAGCTGATGGTAGCGCTGGAGCGGGTTCTGCTGCGCCAGCGGCGCCAGCGGATCCCCCCGCACGCGAGGCCGAGCTGTCGGACTTCCAGTCCAGCTTCCCCGACCGCCCCACGTCGTTCACGGCCGAGGCGGAGCCGCATCACTCCGAGTACACGCTGCCTGGCCACGAGCCGGCGCGGGAGCCCGGGCGGCTGCCGACGCTGGCGGAATTCCGCGCGTTGCGGCCACAGGACCGCAATCTGCCCCCCGCGGCGCGCGCAGAGATGGAGCGGCTAGAGGCGGCTGTGGTGGCAGCGCAGGCCGAGCACGATGCCGCGCGCGCGCAGCAGGAGGCCGACGCGCGCGCCGCCGCGCACGCCCGGCAGGCCGAAAACGACCACTCGGACAGCCACCACCCGCTGCGCATGCCATGTGGCCACGTGTTTGGCAACGTGTGTCTGGTCAAGTGGCTGTGCACGGCCACAACGTGTCCGATGTGCCGCGCGCCGATCGAGACCGAATCGGGCGCGGCGGAGCGCGAGCGGCGGCGCCGACGCGAGCCCGAAGGCGAGGCGCCGCTCGAGCCAATGAGCCCGGAAGAGATCGAGCAGCGGCTTGAGCGCCAGCGCGAGTACATGTATCGCGTCCGCGAAGAGGCCGTGGCGCGCAACCGCGCCCGCGCGCGCGCGCAGTTCCCGCGCATGACCCGCCGCACAGGAACTGCCCGCAGCCGGCCGAACGTGCTGGAAGAGCTTGCGATGCGCGAATTCAACATGTTCACCTATCCCACGTCGCCTAATTTCCGCGGCCTGAATCCCCGCGACTTTGCACTAAGCGACTTGCCGCTGCCTCGCCAGGATGACGCGCCTCGCCCCGCGCCTCGCCAGGATGAGGATGCGCCTCGCCAGGATGAGGATGCGCCTCGCCAGGATGCACCTCGCGAGATTGACGCCGATCCTCGCCAGGACGCCGCATCTCGCGAGGTTGCCATCGCGCCTCGCGAGGTGACCACCGTCGACGTGCCGCGCCCACGCCAGCGCCGGTACATCGTGCAGATGTACCAGATGGAAGATCTCTCGGCGCTGCGGAACCGGCAGCGGGACGAGATGCACAGGTCGCTGATACGCGCGCATTGGCACATCCACCAACGCCTTGGCGACATCCCGGGCGTGCCGGCTCTGCCAGCGCCCGAGGGCGTGGACCCGGAAGAGTACGAGCGGATGCTCGAGCGTTTGCGGCACCAGCACCGCGGGCGGTTCCTCTCGTACCAGCCGAGCGACCTGACGGCTTTTGCCGCGTCAGAAGCGGCTGCGGCTGCGGCCGCGACGGCCGGGTCTTCCGGCGCGTCGGCAGAGATAGATGCGGCCACTGCTGCCGTGGCTTCAGCCGCCGCTGCCCGAATCGCCGCCGCCCAAGCTATCGATGAGGGAGAGACCCGCCGCATGCTGTCGGCCGACCCAGCGCTCATGCGCGCCCACACCGAAACCATGCGCATTGCCACGGAGCGCGTCGAGCGCCGCATGGCTGCCGCTGGGGCACACGAGTCTCGCGCGCCCACGTTCGGGCCGGATCTCCCGCCCACCATGGCACGGCAGCGCGCGTCGCGCCATGCAGGGTCCAGCCCTGCGTCTGGCCCTGCAGCCGGCCCTGCAGCCGGCTCGCTAAGCGACACGGAAACCGACTCGACGGCGCCCACGCCGCTGGACTCTGCGGGCGCGTCCCCCGCCAGCTCGCGCAGCGAGACTCCAGAGTCGCGCCGCCGCGGCCCCAATAGGCACGCCCTGCCGCGCAACAACCACCCCTATGAGCGGTAGCGGACTATATATTCCTCGGCACTCCGAGTATTTACCCTAGCTAGTCTAGTATTTCGACCTACGCCCGCCCGCATGCGCGGCACCTTCCACGAGCACCGGCTGGGGCAGCACACTGCGTCTGCGTTTTGCGGGGGAATCCCCCGCACCCCAGGCCGCCTGCGGCGGGTTGTTTCAGTGCATGCGCGGGCCTTCCACGAGCACAGGCACGGGTAGCAAAACGTGGAGACTGCGTTTTGCGGGGGAATTCCCCGCACCCCCGGGCCGCCTGCGGCGGGTTTGTTAGACCGCTGCGAGCCCGAAGAGCGACGAGCTTAAGAGCACAGTTACAAGGACCCATGGGGTGCTTTGCGGATCCGCACCCCGGCCAGCGGACCCTAGGGAGTCAGAAATAAAGAATAAAACAGCTACTATAGTCGACCGCCTGGAGGCGGAAAACCGACGAGCTTTAGCTCGGAGAGTTAAAAAAAAAGAGAGAAAAAAAAGAAAACAAACGAAAAAGAAAAAAAAATAGATTACGCAAGCAAGGCGGGGCAGGCAGAGCAGAGTCAGCCGGCTCAGGTCATCAGCAACAAAACCAGGGTGGTCCCAGCAGAGTCAGCACTGCACCATGGGCCAGATTCTGTCGCAACCGGTGACGGAGAAGGTAAGTTTTGGGGATTGTTTGCGGAGCAAGAGCAGGCGGCTAACATCCAGTACTCTGACCAGGGTGAGAATGAGAACCTTTATTACGGCGTGTCGTCCATGCAAGGATGGCGCGTGAGCATGGAAGACGCGCACGCGACGGTGCTGGATCTGAGCCGTGGCGCTGCGGCGGGCGGCGATTCCGCGGGCGAGGCTGCCGCGGCGGCGGGCGGCGATGCTGCCGCTGCTGCGGGCGGTGCCAAGACGGCAGACGGAGCCGCAGGTGCCGGTCCGGGCGCCAAGGCGGCGGACGATTTTGTGGCGTATTTCGCGGTGTACGACGGCCACGGCGGCGACAAGACCGCGCTGTTTGCCGGCGACAACGTGCACCACCTCGTGGCCGAGTCGCCTGCGTTTGCCGCGTCCAAGTGGGGCAAGGCCATCCAGGATGGGTTCCTGGCCACCGATAAGGCGATTCTGGACCAGAGCGCGGCGGCCATGGACGCCAGCGGGTGCGCGGCCACGGCCGCGATCATCACGCCCACGGAGATCGTGTGCGGCAACGCCGGCGACTCGCGCACGGTGCTGGGCACGCTGGGCACGGCCAAGCCCTTGTCGTTTGACCACAAGCCAGACAACGAGGGCGAAAAGTCGCGGATAGCGGCGGCCGGCGGCTTTGTGGACGTCGGCCGCGTCAACGGCAACCTCGCCCTGTCGCGCGCGCTGGGCGACTTCTCGTTCAAGGGCTCGCCGCAGCTGCCGCCGGAGCTGCAGGCCGTCACGGCGTTCCCCGACGTCATTGAGCACGGCCTCACGCCGGCCGACGAGTTTGTGGTGCTGGCCTGCGACGGCATCTGGGACTGCATGACCTCGCAGGAGGTCGTGGAGTTTGTGCGCCGCGGCGTGGCCGACAAGCTGCCGCTGGAGGAGATCTGCGAGCTGCTCATGGAAGAGTGTCTGGCGCCCGAAAGCGACATGTCGGGCATTGGCTGCGACAACATGACGGTATGTATTGTAGCGCTGCTGCAGGGCCAGACCAAGGCGCAGTGGTACGACAAGATCGCCGCGCGCGTGGCAGCCGGCGAGGGCCCGGTCGCGTCCCGCACCACCGCCGAGATCCGCTCGCAGCTGTCGCAGCGCGCGCGCGGCCACGAGGAGTCGCCCGTCGACGACGGCTCGGCCGGCGCTTCCACCCAGCAGATGCTGCAGCAGATTCTTAGCGGCGGCGGCGTCAACCCGGAAGCCACGTCCATTCTGTCGCGCATGGGACTGCGCGTGCTGTCGTCCGATGAGGACGACGAGGGCGCCGAGTCCTCGGCCGACGAGACCGAGGTCGGCGGCAAGACCCCGCGCGACGAGTGGCAGTAGGCCCCCCCCCTCCCCCCACCCTGAGGCCTCCCGTGGGCCTCGCTTCCGTAGAATGAACGGTAGATAGTGCCTGTGCGGGGCCCAGAAACCCCCCACGACACGGCCGCCTCTCCCCCGCCAGGGGACTTCCGGCCACGTTAACTGTACCGCTAGCCGAGTTAGTCGAGTTAGCCGAGCGTAGTGTAAATGTAGTGCTCGCGTTCTTCTCGCCGCCTTGCCTTTGCGCGTCTCCCGTCTCTAATAAACTATGTACAGTTTACTCCACGGCCCGGTGCTTTGCGGGGGATTCCCCCGCGCCCCCTAAGTCGCCTAGCGGCGGTACACTATAGTGGGTGTGAGAGTCCTTCCGCCGAAGGCGGCTCGGGGTGCGGGATGCCCCCGCGAAACACCAGACTGTATAACTGTTTTGTTAATAGAGAACCATGTGTGGTTTTGTTGCTTGGAGGTCGGCGTTGCCGGCTTGGAAACAGTGCAGTCTAGGAACAGTCTATAAGTCTAGGTGATGATAAGTATGTATTAGGCCAGTCCGAACAGACGGACGGTGTTGTCCCATGCCGTCGAGGCCACCTTGTCGACGGACGTGTCTTTGATGGCCGCGACGACCTCCGCCACCTGCTTGATCTGGCACGGCTCGCAGCGGCCGCGCACGAGCGCGCCTTCGACAAACTTCTCGGGCTTCTTGGCTTCGAACGGCAGCGCGCTCGTGTACTTGTGGCTCGCGTGTGTTGGCCGGATCTCGCACCACGGCCCGTCCGTCTCCAACATCAGTCTGTCGAGCGGCAGCTGTTTCACGACCTCCAGATTCTCCTCGGTCTTGAGCGAGCACCCGTTGATGCCAATGTACAGTCCCAGATCCAGCAGCGACTTCATCTCGGCAATCGTGCCTGTGAAAGAGTGCACGACGCCGCCCTTGGGCAACCGGTGCAGATACTTGGCCAGAGTAGCGGCAAAGTCGTCGGCGCAGTTGCGCGAGTGCAGAAACAGCGGCAGTTGCACGCGCGTGGCGATCTCCAGCTGTTCCTCGAACGCCCGCTGCTGCGCCGGTTTGCCCGCATAGTGCAGGCGGTCGTAGTCCAGACCGATCTCGCCAAAGGCCTTGACGGTGCCCTGCTTGGCTCCCTCGGCAGCCACCTTCTCCAGCATGGCGAAATACTCCGCCCGCTTGGGCTCCTCGGCGGGGATGTCTTCAGCATGGCAGGGATGTACGCCGACCGTCGCGTAGAGCTTGCCGGGGAACGTTTTGGCCAGCTCAATAGCGGCCTCGCTTTCCTGCAAGTTGCTGCCGGTAACGAGCATTTTTTCGCATCCTTGCGACTCGGCCCGCTCGATCATGGCCCTGAAATCATCCGCATGTTTCCGCTTACCCCGGTAAATGCCTCGAAATTGAGGATCCGTGAGGTTGGCGCCAATATCAATGAACCGTCTCATCTAGCCGCTGCAAAGGGCTTACACCTGCCCTTGTCTCTCGTCGCGCGCTGACTAAGCAACACGTGGGTTTACTTTGTTTTAAACTCTTGTGTTGAGTTCATTTTTTTGAAGACCCAGAGCTAGTGCTCCTCTGTTTTGACTGTACTGATATGACCTTTTTAATTTTTTTTATTTTTTATTTTTAACTCGCCGAGCTGAAGCTCGTCGGTTTTCCATAAGGCGGTAGACTATAGTTGATGCTAAGACATTTCCTCTACGGGCCCGCCATAGTTTTTGTTTTATTTTAATAACTCTGCGAGCTAAACGCGTCGGTTTCCCGCCGTAAGGCGGCCCCCCGGGGGTGCGGGGGAACCCCCCGAAAAATGGTCAGCCATGAGAAGATTTCTTTTGTATATAATTGTTTCAAGTAAAGCGCAAAATAAAAAGAAATAGCGGGAAACGTGGTTTCGTAAGCGGCGGTGAGCAGGCAGCCAGAGCGGCTGCAGTAAGCAGCAGTGTGCAGTAAACAATCACGCGACAATTTCGAGATTCATAAATCCGTAAAATAACCCGTTTTCCAGTAGCCTGGTGCGCTCTTTTTGGAGAAAAAAAGTGGTATTTTTAAATTGCTGACCTGCGTCCGGCCCGCCTGCGGCTTGCTATATATACGGGCTGCCCGAGGCTCGGCCAATTACTCATGGATCCGGTCCTAACCGTCTTGGAAGAGACGAAGCTCGAACGGCGGCACATCGAGCAGGTCTGCACTTTATTTGGAGATGTGGAATCGCGGGACATTTTCACGGCCTTTGACTTGCTGTGCCGGCTCGATAAGTACCTTCGAGAAACAAAATCCTGGGCGTTCAATTTATTGGCTCAATACGACTTTTCGGGCGGAGCCAACCAATTCGAGCTCGATCTGGCCACCATGGTGGGTGGAAGAGCACAGAAAATTATCGATGCGATGGCTCGGTGGCCGTTGGATGCGCTGAAACGCAAAGTACGACGGCTGCCGGCCATGTCTGATTGGGGAATGGTTCTCACGTCGATTGTGCTGCGGATCAGCACGGCGGCGCAGCAGGTGGAGTTCAATGCACGTCTGGCGCTCAGTCGCGCCACGTTGGTGCGTATTCACTGCGAATTGTCTCTATTGATGGTCGACTCTTTCGATGATTATCAGCTCGGTGGGCCATTGGTTGAAAAGTACCGCAGCTTTGTTGCAGAACTGCTGCGGGAGCTGGAAGAGGCTCCTACGCCGGTTGAGCAGGAAAAGATGTTCCGAACCGTCAGCGATCTCAAGCATATGTTCACCAGTTTCAAGGGCAGCCGCGGCCAGACAGACCCCCCGCAACAGCACGCACAAAACCCACAACCACACTCGCGGCCGCACTCGCGAGGCCATTCGCGACCTCAATCGCGCTCGACAAGCGGGACAAGCACTTTTGCCGGCACTTCTACTGTGCCGCCCGCGACTTCTGCCGCCGCCGCAACGGCCTCTCCAGCCTCGGGCTCTAACGTCTCGGCGGGCTCGTCTGCGGAAACTATTCCTTCAAGAGAACCCTCACCAGACGTAACCATCGACACCTCCATCGATTCCGACGATCTCGGCAACTCCACTATGGGCTCCAGCGTGGGCAGCATGTCGGACTCCATCATGACCAAGAGCGAGCTGCTGTCGTCGTCGGTGATGGGTGCCTTCAACGCCGCGCGCACCGAGCAGGACTTTAATCGCTCGCGCGGCCACCTCACGGCCGGCGGGCATGGCCTGCATGCGCCGACGCGCACAAAGTCGCAGTCGCGTCGCGTGCCGTCGCCCGTGCGCAAGCCCGACGCGTCGCTCAACGTGCAGATGGTCGACGGCCGCATGAAAGTCCAGCAGAACGGCGCGTTCGTCGACATGCAGGAGTGGCTCGACGCCGCCAACGGCGTGTCTATCGCCAAGGTGCCGCTGCCCACAAAGCCCATCCCGCAGCGCCCAGAGGGCTTTGCCACCTTTGGCGCCACCGCAGGCAAGTCCAATATCGCCTCCAGCGGCTTCCTCAATGCTATGCGCACCGGCCGCTGGTAGTTTCGACTCTAGCGGGCCCGCTTGCTGCCCGGCGAAATCGGGCGAAATCTGGGCGTTTTGCGGGGGGTTCCCCCGCACCCCCGATGCCGCCTTACGGCGGAGGTTTGGCTTTGTTGTTGCCACCAAATTTGGCGCGGGAGAAGTTTTCCGATATCCCTCTGACTGCCTCAGTTACCCTTTCTGTAATCATTCATCCTGTAGTGATATATTTATTATACTTAGATACCCTACGAGCTTTCACACCAATTCGGTCGCATTACTTTGCTTTAATGCTTACAGGCAATCACCTTAAATCTCCCTCTGATATGACTGCCCAGTATAGTCTACCGCCTTTAGGCGGCCCACGCGGTGCGGCGGTGCTCCGCAAACAACCAACTGTGTAGCTTAAATACCGCATTTGTCGCAACATGTAGCTAACATGCTGCCATTAGGCGGCTCAGGGGTGCGGTGGAGTCCCCTGCAAACAACTGTCTGTGTCCGTCTACTACTTGTGTCGCAACATCTAGCCTGCCGCTTGTAGCAGCGTTGCAGACTCCCAGATTAGACTTCGCTTTTCGACAAAGAACGTGATCGTGACAATATTAAAGAAAGAGTACGAATAAGAAACTACCAGCTGAACGACTCCTCGAAATACTCAACATAGTTGCGAGTCTTGTCGAGGTTATCAGCAACACCCTTGCGGCATCCATCATTGATTCCACCGGGACCGCAGCACAGCACAGCCAACGCGCCTTTGCTCTTGATAATACCTTCCTTGATGACGCTGTAGGCATCCATCCGGTGGTAGGCATGAACGGGGCGGTTATTAGCAGATGCACCAGAAGACGAGCCAGACGAAAGAGAAGTGACCTCGTTCTTGGGCTCGCCAGACGAGAGACTGGACTGCTTGTTGTCGCCAGAATCCAAGCTTGCCTTCTCTTCATTAACACCATTGCTGATGTACAAGAAGACCTTGACATTGTGCGACACCATGAAGTCAATTTCGCGCTTGAACCACTCCAGAGGCTGGCTATCAGAGATACCCCAGTACAGCGAGATATTCGCATGTCCTTTGGCAATCAAGTGCTGGATATGGCAGAATGGAGCAGCAATACCGATACCACCAGCGACCAGAATAAACTCTTCAAAGGGCTTGAGGTTCATATATGTTCCATAAGGGCCATCAAGCCAAACATGGGTCTCGAAAGAACCACCTTTAGAAAGCGCAAGCTTATCCAGACGGCGGGTCATGCCGTCCTTGACGCGGCAGAAGAATTTGATGTGGCCCTTCTCAGGATCTTCAACGCAGTCCATCATAGAAAACGGATGCGATTCCCAGAACAGTGTAGGCTGCACAATGTGCACAAACGTATAGGAGCCAGGGAACGTCTTCCAGATCTTGGAGTACGACACAGTGAGCTCAAGGATGGTGCTATTGTGAGAAGTGACAGTGGCCTTTGCAAACGGATTAGAGGCAATGATCCGCAGTACTCTAACCAGCCGGTCAAAGCCCCACACGGCGATCACAGCCCAGTACCAGAACAGATCCTCATGCTGCTTCTTGAGATGATAGTAGCCGCCAATAACGAACCAGACAGCGCAGAGGATATGGAATAAGAGGAAGAACTCGTAGCTGATCCGGCGGAAGCAGTGCATGCCTGCGAAAATCATCACACAGCCAATCACAAAGGCTGCAATGCCCCAGTTCCAGTATGCCTGCTTCCAAACAGTAGTATAGCGACCATTCCAGATGTAGGCCAGAGTATAAGTGGCAGCATGCACCAGGAGATCAAACATAGTAACCCGTCCAAGCCACTTGTGGAAAACATTGAACATATCCAACGGCCATCCCGTCATGTAGATCATGAAGTTATTGCGGCCACCAAACAAAAACATGAGAGGCATGATGTACATGCACAGATAACCGCTGCGGTAGGCGGCAAAGCGCGAATACTGAGCAACTGCATTGTTTTGATACAAGTAGTTGGGACCCGGATAGAATCCAATATCAGCAAAGCTGAAGACGGCATTAAGAATGCAGAAGCCCACAACAATCAGACTACCCATGCGCGTAGGCAAGTTAAGAGTAAAGCCTTTAAATAGAACAGGGGCAGTCGAATGTCTGAACCGGAATGTCGCGGGAAGAGTAATATATCGGCGGAAGAGACGAACAAGCTTACAATCACATAGTTTGAAGGCAGAAGGCAGCAGGTTGAAGGACCAGTAGAAGAAACTGCGCAGAACAACAAGGCCAAACCAGTAGTACGTGAGAGCCTGGCCGTATGTCTGAGCAGACGTACTGATCTTCTTCTGGTTCATATAAGCAATGTAGGCATGCTTGGCATCGTACTCGGAAACAGAAAAAGCAGCAACAGGGTTCTCCATAACCCAAGTGTCAGTCGCGTTGCCGTTGCCTTGGTAGGCAGGCAAGTTTGTAGCTTTCTTGGCTAGTGCGGTGACATTGGCAGTAGTCAAGCTGCACGCAGATGCCAGAGCAGCATAAGAAGTGGACAGAGCCACCTCGCTCCGCGAAGAGTTGTACAGACCAACAATCTTGTCGATACAACTGATGGTCGTCAAAAGAACATCATTAAGACCACACATACAAGTGGTTTTCGTGTTACCAGTTTTAGAGTTCTTCGTATTTGTAGTCGTAGAAGCACACTTTTCCCAGTTATAGGCGGCAGACAAGTACGCGAAACAAGCAGAGTCCATGTTGTCGGTCACAGCGGTGGTTGTTCCACCCCTTCCGCCGCCACCATGCTGAGCTCGTACACTGAACGTAAGTGACGTCAAGGATAGCAGTAGAAGCGTTAACTTCATTGTTTTGAATTGGCCCTCGCCTGGGGGGGCTTGTGTGCCCTTAAATATTGCAGGGTATATGCAGATCTAGTTGCATACCCTAAAGGCTGCAGCATGCATGGCCACGAGGAGGCTCTCTTTGCATAACCACCCCAGGGAGTACATCATGCACTAAACCGTGGGCCAGCCTTCCAGTAGACCGTCTAGAGCCACATCCATGGAGGGTCTTTCAAGTGCAGGCTTTCGAGCATATGGAACTGCAGAGCATAAGTAGTGTACCATGTCCTCGTTGGGCCTCTCAAGTGATTAGCTCAAGGCCATACAAGGGAGGGCCATACCTGCATATGTAATTCGTGTCACGGAGTCTTGTGTTCCAGTTTTCCTGCATGATCGTGCATGATGCAGGTTGGGTTGCGGCCAGAGTAATCCCCCGCTGCTCAAAGCCGGTCTCGCAGGGGCAACGTATAGGTGCGCGCTGGCTAGAAAAAATGGCTCAGTATGTTTACTCGCTGGGTCAATAGATTATTTACGCATTCGAGACAGGTTTCGACGCTTTATAAGAGGATATGCGATAAAGAGATGCCGAAAACAAACGGGCCCGCGCCATTTTGTGTCATGTAATAGATCAATCTCCCCCAACCCCAGATAATCTTGCCTCCAATTCTCCGATTGGCTGGACGCATGGCCGCCAGTGAAAAGTGGACATAAGAGTAGTGAAAATATCATCAACCGGCAAGAAAAGAGTTTTATTTGCAGACTACGCTTTTTTAATTTTGCCAAGACGTCAACTCTCGTTGCCGGCATATCGGCTATCGGCGATGTGCGGTGTGCGACAAGATTTAGGAAAAGGGTTGCTGCAGCCCGCAGAAGATTCTTTAGATAATTATTAGGGCCCGGTCCCCCAACAGGAGTCTGCCGAATTATGGCTTCTTTTTATTGGCTTTTGCACTGGAAATGAGGATATGAGATACTGTTTATGAATGAGAACTCCATTTATATCGATATTCTGAGGTTGGAGTGTTCTGCGCAGTCAGGCTTCACCTTACCAGGTCTGGCTTTGATGGACCAGGATCGGGAGCTTTCCAGATTTAGCTGACGTTTGTGTTATTTTATCACTTAAACCCTTTAGTTACCATATTTTTTATTGTCGGTTCTAGCGATTTAAAGGCTCTAGCAAACAATATGCAGCACCCCTGCACGCCTGACTGGATCATGACAAACCTACTTGTTACTATTGTAATCTACCAATCGTCTCTGAAAGGGACACTGCATTGCGTTATTTCTCACTACTCTGTTACTTGGGAAGGTAGTGGTTGTATCCTTACGGTCTCGAGGTATCAATCAGTCTTGATTCTCATAGGCAACCCGCAGGTTTGTCAACACCTCATTTGCCCGAACCTAGGTATGTTTTCCTGTTATTCAACCAAATGGGTACCTATTCTTCTGTATAGCTTGTGTCTAGTTTGCCATTCTTATATATCTCCCCTTCGTAAGGTTCTTCAGGGTGGATTTTTACGATAAATGAAGTCGCTTATCCGAGCTAATCCACCTGCATAGCTATTATTCACTTGCATGTTCGCTTGAATATCACCGATTGAAAGAAAGATTAATTTATATATCATTATTGGACATTACCAACTGAAAGACTCCTCAAAGTACTCAACATAGTTAGGAGTTTGGTCAAGATTATCAGCAACACCTTTGCGACACCCGTCGTTGATACCACCAGGCCCACAGCACAGAATCGCGAGAGCGCCTTGGCTCTTGACAATATTTTCCTTAACCACATCATAAGCATCCATTCTCTGGTAAATAAAGACTGGGTGGTTGGAACCTGGCTCCAAACTAGAAGATGGTGACGACGAGGACACAGAGGAGACCTCATTCTTGGGCTGCTTGCTTTCCGCAGACGACAGGCTCGGCTGCTTATTCTCACTAGAGGTAAGGCTTGCTTTCTCAGAATTGCCTCCTCCATTGCTGATATACAAGTAGACCTTGACGTTGTGGGACACCATAAAATCGATCTCGCGTTTGAACCATTGCAGAGGCTGGCTGTCAGAGATACCCCAGTAAAGCGAAATATTGGACTGCCCCTTGGCAATCATGTGTTGAATATGGCAGAATGGCGCGGCGATACCAATACCGCCTGCGACGAGCATAAATTCCTGGAATGGCTTGAGGTTCATGTATGTTCCATAAGGACCGTCAAGCCACACACGCGTTTCGAAAGAACCACCCTTGGCGAGAGCCAGCTTATCCAGGCGACGGGTCATGCCATCCTTGACGCGGCAGTAGAATTTGATGTGGCCCTTCTCAGCATCATCAACGCAGTCCATCATTGAAAACGGATGCGACTCCCAGAACAGCGTGGGCTGAACAATGTGAATAAATGTGTATGAACCAGGGAAGGTCTTCCACAGCTTGGAGTAAGCGACAGTAAGTTCCAGGATAGTGCTATCGTGGGAGGTGACAGTGGCCTTTGCAAACGGATTGGACGCGATAATACGCAAGACGCGAGCAAGGCGATCGAACCCCCACACCGCAATCACGGCCCAATACCAGTCAAGCGGCTCGCGAAGTAGTTTCAAATGGTAATAACCACCAACAAGGAACCAAATGGCACAAAAGATATGGAACCACAGGAAGAACTCGTAGCTGAGTCGACGGAAACAGTGCATGCCTGCAAAGACCATCACGCACCCAAGGACGAAGGCGACAATGCCCCAGTTCCAGTAGGCACGAGCCCATACGGTTGGGAAACGGCCATTCCTCATAAATGCCAAAGTATATGTGCATGCGTGCACCAAGAGATCGAAGAGAGCGACTCTTCCTAGCCACTTGTGGAAAACGTTGAACATATCAAGCGGCCATCCCGTCATGTAGATCATGAAGTTGTTCCGGCCGCCAAACAAAAACATGATAGTCAGAATATACATGCAAAGGAAACCACTGCGGTAAGCTGCAAAGCGAGAATACTGCCACACAGGGTCATTTTGATAGCTGTAGTTGGGTCCAGGATAGAAACCGGTATCGGCAAAGCAGAAAACAGCGTTGAGAATGCAGAATCCTGCAACAATCAGAGTCCCCAAACGAGTAGGGAGATTCAAAGTAAAGCCTTTGAAAAGAACAGGGGTAGTAGAATGCCTGAACCGAAATATGGCAGGCAGCGTAACGTACCGCCGGAAGAGTCTAACTGGCTTAATATCGCAGAACTTGAAAGCAGAGGGGAGCAGATTGAAGGACCAATAGAAGACGCTACGCAGAACAACCAGTCCAAACCAGTAGTACATAAGAGCTTGACCGTAGGTCTGGGCCTTTGGACTGATTGATTTCTGGTTGGTATAGGCGATGTAGGCATGCTTTGCATCGTACTCAGAGACATCAAAAGCTGTTTTGGGGTTTTCCTTCATCCAAGTTCCAGTCGCATTACCGTTACCTTGGTATTCTGGCAAGCTCATGGCCTTTTTTGCCAATGCTGTGATATTGCCAGTCTTCGTACTGCATACAGATGCCAGAGCAGAGTAGGAGGCCTTGAGAGCGACCTCGCTGTCAGAAGAGTTGTACATATCAACAAGCTTGTTGATACAGTTGATTGTTGTCAGAAGAACATTATCATCCTTACAGAGGCAGGTAGTCTTGGTGTTCCGCGTTGCGCTAGAACACTTCTCCCAGTTATAGGCAGCGGAGAGATATGCGAAACACGCTGCCTCCATAGGATCAGTGACACCCCCGCCCCTTCCACCACCTCCATGCTGGGCTAGCACGCTGGCAGTGAGAGAAGTTAGCGACAAGAATAGAAGCAGTAACTTCATTTCTGTCGGATACTTCTACGTTGGGGTATACATTGCACTTTATATACGGCCCGATGTATGCACGATGCATGCACGCCCATCAGGAGATTGTCCTGTGCATGATACAATGGCCGTGCCATGCAGGTGACGGTAAAAGACGTCGGGACACATCAATATATGCGACCTCAAGAGCCTGTTGCGCGTGATTTCTGGGTAGGGATCTATTTGAAAATAAAAGAACGTTCCTTGCAGCACTATAATAGGCTCCAGGAGCGTGATACAACGGTGAATAGTACACGGCGGCGGGAGACGGCGAACGAAATATCTGCGACTTGGTCTTGGCACTCAAAGCGTTGCATGATCGTGCATAGATTTCGACCAGTAATATTAATAGCAGGGATTGTTCCGTGGGGTATAGGCAATCTAAAGTCTAATAAGTGAATGCCTCTCATTAACAGAAAGCGAGTTAGCATCTATTAACAGCATAAAACTATATCTTGTACATATGACTTTGTATAACGCGCTATGATTGGGCCGATGAGTACCATGGGTACCATGGGCGGAAGGCTGGACATGCGTCATTTTACTTCATGTAATCAGATCGATCTACCCAAACCCAAGATCATATGCAGCAAGATCTCCGATCGTGTGGTGGGGGAAATACCGAGGCAAAAAGACCAGCTCTCAACAGATCGATGAAGGAAAAGATATAGATAAATACCTCCCCTATATTTATTGGGTTTAATCGCGGCCTAGTAGTTTGCGATGCCTCTCCTTTCTTTCGCCCCGCATTGAACTGTCAAATCAAAGGTGCATGAAAATATGCCCGATGGTTTAGATAATCATACCTCGGACCTATCAACCTCCGTGTATCGTCTGAGCCGTCGCGATTTCCCGGCTGAATAACTGTGAACAAAGCATACATACAGTTGACCAACCAGAGCTTTTGAGTGGGAAAATGCCGCAATATTTTTGATGGGCGCTAGCAGCGGGTGGTCAAAGTATGCAGGTTCTTCAGCAAGAACATTATTCTTTCAATATTTAAAATTTCAAGAGTTTAGAGCGCATAATTAGAACCTCATTTTCGCCGCCAAGAGATCTGCATGCATTCACGATATCGCGAGCCACTAGGTGTACATTCGCGAAGGTGCGATTCTTGGCAGCCTCTTGGCCCTTTCGATCCAAACTATCAGCTAGTATATACACTGCTGGGCAAGTCATATAACAAGGGAGCTTCATTACGCCATTAAAAGAGAGTGAACTATGAAAATCTATTAAACAAATCACCAACTGAAAGACTCTTCGAAATACTCGACGTAATTAGGAGTCAGATCAAGGTTATCAGCCACAGCCTTACGGGAGCCATCATTGATGCCTCCAGGACCGCAGCATAGCACGGCCAAAGGACCCCGGCTTTTAACAATGCCATCGGTAACAGCACCATACGTATCCATTCTATGATACATGATCACTGGTTGGTTGTTGGAGTAGGAGGTCATGTCAGACGAAGGAGAAGAGGAAGACAGCGAGGATACTTCATTCTTTGGCTGTTTGTTTTCACCGGAACTGATACTGCTCTTCTCGGAGTCCCCGCTTCCATTGCTGATGTACAAGAAGACCTTGACATTGTGCGAGACCATGAAGTCAATTTCGCGCTTGAACCACTCCAGAGGCTGGCTGTCAGAGATACCCCAATAAAGCGAAATATTGGACTGGCCCTTGGCAATCATGTGCTGAATATGGCAAAATGGGGCGGCGATGCCAATACCGCCTGCGACGAGAATAAACTCTTCAAAGGGCTTGAGGTTCATGTAGGTTCCATAAGGACCATCGAGCCAAACATGGGTCTCGAAAGAACCACCGTTAGAGAGTGCGAGCTTGTCCAGGCGACGGGTCATACCGTCCTTGACGCGGCAGTAGAATTTGATGTGACCCTTCTCGGTATCGGCAACGCAGTCCATCATGGAGAATGGATGGGATTCCCAGAATAGAGTGGGCTGAACAATGTGAATAAATGTGTAAGAACCAGGGAAGGTCTTCCACAGCTTGGAGTAAGAGACAGTGAGTTCGAGGATGGCACTGTTGTGAGAAGTGACGGTAGCTTTAGCAAAGGGATTGGAGGCAATAATCCGTAGAACTCTCGCAAAGCGGTCGAACCCCCACACAGCAATGACAGCCCAGTACCAATAGAGATGCTCGTCCAGCAATTTCAAGTGGTAGTAGCCACCGATAACGAACCAGATTGCACAAACAATGTGGAATACCAGGAAGAATTCATAACTGATACGACGGAAGCAGTGCATTCCGACAAACACCATCAAGCAACCAATCACAAAGGCTGCGATACCCCAGTTCCAATAGGCCCGGGCCCAGATTGTAGGGAAGCGGCCATTCTTCTTAAAGGTTACCGTGTAACCAGCAGCATGAATCAAGAGATCAAATAGTGCGATTCTTCCTAGCCACTTGTGGAACACATTGAACATGTCAAGTGGCCAACCGGTCATGTAGATCATAAAGTTGTTGCGACCGCCAAACAAAAACATGATAGGTAGGATATACATGCATAGGAAACCGCTGCGACGGGCGGTGTACCGGAAGTATTGATAAATCAAATCATCTCTGAACAGGTAGTTCGGAGCCGGATAGAAACCCGTGTCATTAAGACAGAACACAGCATTAAGGACACAGAACCCCACCACAATCAGAGTACCAAGACGAGTAGGGAGATTGAGAGTGAATCCTTTGAACAGGGTGGGCGCCGTGGAGTGTCTCAGCCTAAAAGTCGCGGGCAGGGTGATATAGCGTCTAAAGAGACGAACCGGCTTGCAATCGCAAAACTTAAAGGCAGAGGGAAACAAGTTGAATGACCAGTAGAAAATACTCCGTAGAACAATCAAGGCAAACCAGTAGTACATGAGCGCCTTGCCATACACCTGGGCTGATGGAATCACTTTTCGCTGGTTGTGGTAGGCAATAAGCGCATACTTGGCTTCGTCATGGGTCACTGCAAAGGCCCTTTTAGGGGAAGGGAAATACCCTGTCTTTTTGGATTTCGGTTCACCTTTGTACGCAGGCAAGCTCGTGGCATTTTTCACGAGAGCGGGGATAGTGTCGTTCTTGAGTTTACATGCAGTCACAAGGGCAGCATACGAATCCTGACGAGCAATATCACGATTGGTTCCATTATAGACGTCGGAAAGGATGTTGATACAGTCAATGGTCATCAGAAGCGCATTGTTCTGTTTGCAAAAACAGTTTGTTCGCGCCTGCCGAGTAGTGTTTGCGCACTGAGCCCAGTCATAAGTGGCCGCAAGATATGCGACGCATGTAGCTTGGAAGGTGTTTACAACTGTACTCTGTGCTTTTGTAAAGACAAGAACTGATGCAAACGAAAGCAGGAACCAAACGCTCTTGATCATGATGCTTGTTGTATCTCTGGAGGCATCGGCCCCTTAAATAGGGTCAATGCATGTACCTGTGCCTGCATGCTGGTCAGGAGACCGAGCTGCATGTAGATTTAAGTGCATTCGAGAGCTGCCAACACGATTAAAACGCCAAGCAGTTCATGCTACTTTACCCTTAGCTTACTTCAGGCACGAGCTCTATGTTAAGCTCTAGATAGCAATACACTGGTTACTGGTAAATTCGCACAGGAGAAATCAGCCACAAAGATGATAGTTGTCATTTTTCTTGGCGTTTGAAAATCTAGATGATCGTGCAGATAATATAACCAGGAGCAACGACTGAAATGTTTAACTGACGACATTATGTCAAAAAAAGGGGTATAGTCGACCAAAAAAAACCAAAGCAACTTCATTTATCAGGGTAGAATTATCCTGAGACTTGATTCCCAGCTAGAACAATTGATACAGTGCCATAAATAGCGTGTGTGCCAAGCATTATATTCATGTACGAAGATCGATCAAACCTGGTCCAGATCTTGGCAGAAAGATGGGGGGTCTTTATGTTAGTATATCATTGTTCTGGTGCACTGAAGCGCAAAGATAATCGTATAAAACGAGAAAAAAGACTATATTTTTGATGTCGAGGAACCGTAATTGCCATGTTATTTAATTTATATGATTCTATGCAGGGGTCAAGGTTAAGGGTTACGGAAGAATATGCATAAGATGCTTTAGATAATTCATGGTCACCGGGCGGCCCGGAAACATCAGAGCCGGAATGCATTCCCCAACAAAACTTGCCAAAACTGATTGATAAAAGAAAATGCAAATGGGGTGCAAGATACGCTGGCACCGAGTGGAGGTTATTCATTTGTTTTGGCGAGTTCTATCTGCATGCTGATCAACGCTGGATGATGCCCATCGATGAGTGAATGCAAATGCCCTCACGTGGCTGACAATACCAACCACCTTGTTTTGTATCTCCAATGATAGTTTTTAATTGGATCGTTGCTCAGGTGTAGTCATGATACCGTCAAGCTAACCAACCTAGAAAATGAAAATATAATAAAATTTGTACTATCTACCAGCTGAATGATTCTTCAAAGTACTCAACATAGTTGGGGGTTTTATTAAGGTTATCAGCAACGGACTTGCGGCAACCGTCGTTGATTCCACCGGGACCGCAGCAGAGAACAGCCAATGGGCCCTTGCTTGAGACGATACCCTCCTTAACAACATCAAAGGCATCCATACGACGATAAACACGCGTGAATTGATCTCTCGCGGAGGGGGTTACTCCTGCTGAGGAGTGGGAGGAAGAAAGTGAAGTGATGTCGTGTTTCGGCTGGTTCTTGTGCTCTCCAGACGAGACGCTAGCAACCTTGTTCTCCGAAGAACCCAGACTAGCCTTTTCGGAGTCACCTTCGCCGTTGCTAATAAACATGTGCACGTTGACATTATGGGCAAGCATAAAGTCAATTTCCCTCTTGAACCACTCCAGAGGTTGGCAATCAGAAATACCCCAGTATAGAGATATATTGGACCCGCCCTTGGCGATCAAATGCTGAATTTGGCAGAAGGGAGCAGCAATTCCAATGCCTCCGGCGACAAATAGAAACTCCTGGAAAGGCTTAAGGTTCATATAACTTCCATAAAGACCATCAAGCCACACATGTGTCTCAAATGAACCACCCTTGGCCAGAGCCAGCTTATCCAGACGGCGAGTCATGCCATCCTTTACGCGACAGAAGAATTTAAGGTGGCCCTTTTCGGTATCGGCAACGCAGTTCATCATCGAGAATGGATGAGATTCCCAGAACAGCGTCGGTTGAACAATGTGTACAAATGTGTACGAACCGGGAAACGCTTTCCAGAGCTTGGAGTACGATACGGTGAGTTCAAGCACGGAACTGTTATGAGACGTAACAGTAGCCTTTGCAAAAGGATTTGACGCAATGATTCGCAATACTCTTGCGACGCGGTCGAATCCCCATACTGCGATAACAGCCCAGTAGTAGTATAGAGGCTCATCGAGTAGCTTCAAATGGTAATAGCCACCAATCACGAACCAAACTGCACAGAAGATATGGAACCACAGGAAGAACTCGTAGCTGAGTCGACGGAAGCAATGCATGCCTGCGAATACCATCACGCAACCAAACACAAATCCGACAATGCCCCAGCTCCAGTAGGCTAGACTCCACTCACTGATATAACGGGAATTCTTGATCAGGGCCTCAGTATATGCCGCAGAATGCACTAGCAGGTCAAACATTGCCACTCGTCCAATCCATTTGTGGAACACATTGAACATATCAATTGGCCAGCCGGTCATGTAGATCATAAAGTTGTTGCGCCCGCCAAACAAAAACATAACAGGAAGAATATACATGCAGAGGAATCCACTTCGGTAGGAAACATAGCGGGAGTATTGCCACATCAGGTCATTATGGAAAAAGTAGTTGGGACCCGGATGGAAACCAGTATCGTTGAAGCAGAAGACAGTGTTGAGAACGCAAAATCCTGCAACAACAAGAGTTGCTAGACGAGTGGGAATGTTCAGAGTAAACCATTTGAACAAAATAGGCTTCGTGGAGTGCCTAAACCGGAACGTAGCAGGGAGGGTAATATATTGACGGAAGAGTCGAACTGGCTTGGAATCGCAGAACTTGAAAGCAGAGGGGAAGAGGTTGAAGGACCAGTAGAAAATACTGCGTAGAACAATCAAACCGTACCAGTAATACATCAGTGCCTTGCCATATGGCTGAGATTTGTAGTCAAAAATTCTTTCGATGTTGGCGTAGGCAATCATGGCGTGTTTGGCCTCGTAGTTGGTAACAGTAAAAGCAGTCTTTGGAGATGCCTGCATATAAGAGGCCTTAGATGTTCCGACTCCTTCATACGCTGGTAAATTTGTAGCATTCTTTACCAGCGCCGGCAGAGTATCGTTTTGAATCTTGCATGCAGTCACCAGAGCTGCGTAGGACTCCTTTTTGGCAATATCGCTATGAGAGCGATTGTACATGTCTGCAAGCAAGTTGATACAACCAATGGTTGTTAACAAAACATCCTTCTGCTTGCAAAGACAGGAAGTGCGAGTTTGACGGGTTGCATTGGTGCAGGCCGCCCAATCGTAGGAACCCGATAGGTGGCCGAGACATGTGGTTTGATATGGGTCCTCAATACCATCAGCCTGCACATTGAAGAAGAAAGCAGTGAAGCAAAGTGCGAAGGTAGTCAACTTCATGTACCTGCGTAAGGCCTAGCACGGGGCCGTTTAAATAGCGTTCCTAGAAGGCCGCATGCAACTCCCATGCGTCCCCATCTGGGGCGCAATATGCAATTAGATGCATAGTATTTCCTGCTGCAGAATAGGCTATCCCAGCACCCGGTGTACGGTGAAATTTCCTTTGATGACGATCGATGTAATGGAAACACATGATTCACCCATGCAAATTCGTAAGGGCGACGGCCAACACCAGATATTGAGGACCTATTTTCGGGCTGTTTATAGAGTGCATATGCTAATAAGTCTTGGCAATTTGATATTTTACATGATCACGCATAATTTCTGACCAGTGCAAGCCAATAGTGGGGAAGCACTTACTATGCCAGGCCATAGGGAGAGAGAGCCGGGGCAAAAAAAGGGAGACCATAAACAAACAGAGTAGAGAGCCAGAAATAACTATACAGAGGCCCCGAAATGTTCCTTTTATTGGTATAGATTGTTGTATGGGTGCCAGCTGCCCGGACATTAGCCATTCATGTGACGAGATTCATCTACCCCAACCCAAGATCATCTTGCCCTGGGGAACAAAAGAAGAGTATACGAAAGAAGTCCAATATACTCGGTACAGAACAGGGTAGGGTTGCAACCAAGTGAGATAGGACTCATTCATATTTGACTTGAAGTTCTTGTTAAAGACTTTGCCTCGGCTATAGATCTACGTCTGGGGAGATGTAGGGTCCGGGTTAGCCGCAACATGCAAAAGATTTTTAAGATAATTCGTTCTCGATGCACGGTTCCGAGCCCTTCACAAGTCGAGGCTTTGGTTGAAAGGTATCTATTTTATTCTTCATGTAATACAGTTTGAGCTCATGCGGTCATTTTCTCGTATTTGTATCAATATCTATCGGCTTCGTCGGCATATTCCGGGACGTCCTCCTAGTATGCAGTTACTAAGAATATGCAGATGATGTTACAAGTTCTGACTGCAGTGCATGTGCAGTAAACAAACGAGGTTAGGTTCTGGACCATCTCAAACTATTGGTTGAATCTACGGACCTGATTCGGTCAAGCCGTTCCGACGCATTCATGGTTCTAAGGGCCTAATATGAGATACATATTCTTACAAAATGAACAGTAACGCTGCTATGAGCATCCAGCAGCAGCTGGTAGCTTTTACTGAAGCATTCGACTCCGATACCGGCACTTTGTTCGAACTGTAAGCCTTGACTGTGGGGCTAGGTTGCATGGAACTTCGATCCATGTACAAGGAGCCCGATGGACCTATCACAAATGCCGCAGATGTAGCTGCTGTGGGTGAATTGGACTCATAGTACGGCGGAATAGTACTGGCGGTGTTGTAAACCAAAAGGTCCCTCACCCAGAAACGATGAGTACTGCCCGAGAAGCACTCTGGAAACAGGCTTGACGCACGCGAGTACATGTCTGAGAGTATAGTTGTCACTTGCGTGTCTGTGCATGTCTCGCAAAGCTGCATCAGCACAGAGACCGCTGTTTCCTCATTAGCGTCAATCTTTGCTGTGCCCGTAGAGTCATTAGTTTCCGAAGGAAGAGGTACACCCTTAATAGTGTTCATCGCCCTAGAAGTGTCCGTATTAGATGTATCCGTGATAGAAGCGTCCGTTCTAAAAGTGTCCATAGATGAAGAGTTCAGATAGCCGCTTGAGAAGCGGTTGCTTTGAAACTCTGTAGCGTTCGTACTAATGGATATTTCTGATGAGGCTGTGACAACCTCAGTAGTGTTCAAAACCGTCCGCCATGGCGGTAGAGCCTGTGTCGATTCCATACTGAGGTTGCTGGCGATTGAATTGTAGACAGATGGTGTATTCTCAAGGGACTCGGATAGGTCATAGGATGTGCTGTTCGAAAGGGAAGGAGTGTACGGGAATATATCCATGGAGGAGATAGAAATATCTGGCGCAACAGACGAATTAGAGAGGTGGCCATCTGACGACAAGGATGAAGTCAAAGTCATTGTGCTTGATATGGCCGAGGCCGAGGCCGAGGCAGAGGCAGAGGCAGAGGCAGGAGAAGTAGGGGAAACTGCTGCACTGACAGATGTGATAGACATTGCAGGCGATGCAGTCATATAAATAGAGGACGAAACAGTGCTTGTACATGGAACATACGCAGGCAGAGTCAGAAATACACACGAGGGTGCAATCAGTGGAGGCACGCCAATCAGGCTGGCGTACGGTAGGACGGCCGATGGCAGGAATGGGTACCGTTGGTCATTGCTGATTCCATAGTTGGAAAAGTAATGATTTGCTGCTGCATTTAAAGCGTCAATATCCAGATTGAACAAAGAGATATCACCGCAGCTATAGCTCATGCCGTTCGAGATGAGCTTTAGCTGGAGTCTGCTGGCCAAGATACCAAAGCCAAGAACCAGCAGCTCTATTTCATAGCCCAATATTAGTGGGGTAACTCTTAAAGCCGCCCTGTTGGAATTGTTGATAAATTCCACAAGTCCGTTTGCGTAGGCGTGAAGGACCTCGAAGAGTAGCTCTGATTGAGACTCTGTAAAGGCATTAAAGGAAAGACTTCCAAGTAGGTTTGTCGCCGAGAGATCGTTATGGTCCAGAGAAATCACAGACTTATAGATGGCCTGAACAATGAGGTTGAAGAATTTTGTGTAGCTTTCCGTGTCTCCGTCGACTACTTGGAGAGCGGACCCAAGCGCGTCTGCCGCATTCACTAAAGCAGATGATGCGCTGGCAACCACATTATCGGGATAGTACGTAGCAACAGTATTGTTGGAATACGACACCGTGTTGGTGATGGTGCTAGTAGTGACAATCAAGCCACAAGCCACACACTGGCTTGCCACGGTGGATAATTGGGTGACTGTTTGGCAGTATGGGCTGTATGGCTGCCACAACTCCGAAAGCGGCGATAGATGGCCGTATGAAGATTTGAAAGAGGCGATTTGCTGGTTGATGGAGTCAAGTTGGGACGCGTTGAAGCAACCTCTTCCATACCAAAGTCCATCTTCGCGATACAGCACAATGCTCGAAAAGTACTGTACCAGCAGGGTAGATGGCACGCTAGTTTCTCCGAGAGCAGTGGTGAAATAGTCCATGAGGAGCCGCAAGCTCGTTAGACCTCTACTGGTAGCATCCAGATAGGCACTCACTTCGCGAGCCGACAGGCATGTTGTGTTTATCCAAGTTGGAGGCAGAGGCAGTGGATCAGAGACCAAAGCAGAGGTATCGATGTTCAATAGTAGCACTTCAAACACTGTGAGCGCGGCGATCAGCGATGCCACATTGGTAGGGTCAGCCTGCAAAGCGAGAATGGCGGCGGTAGCTGCAATCGGCACGAGGTTGGCATTCAGAACAATCCGGTCATAAAGACTGCTCGGGTTGTTACAATCGCGGCATGCTTCACATCCCACAGTGGTTGTATATGTGGATACAGCATTGCACGGCTTCCGAGGAACATCACCTGTGGGGACCGGAATCGACACAATCGGACTGGCAATCACGGAACTGAGAAAATCTGGTTGAAGTAGTGACGATAGCAATGCTTCTGAATTGCCCACAAGCGAAGTGAACTGGTCAATTCTGCCCAAAATAGATGAGATTGCCGACTGTTCTGCCAAAACAGAGCTCAGGATCTGGTTTTCGGCAGAAAGATCGGGCAGCAGACTCGCTTGAGAAAGCAGAGAAGATAGTTGAGCACCCTGGCTTAAAAACGAAAGAAAAGGATTTTCATGGGCTTGGCAATGACCTAAAAATGCCAGGGCATATAGCCAGAGGCTACTCAGATGCATGAAAGAAGAAAAGCCGTTGACATAAACGTGCAGAACCCGATTGAGATCATGCATGACTATGCAGGGGTACAACCAATTTTTTCCGAGATAGACCCGCCAAGAGAGTATTCTTTGTAGGAACCCAGCATATTTCACAATCAAATACAATTCCATATATTTTCCGATCGCATTGCAGCATATTTTATCGGTGTTTAATTTTTGACATGTGATGCGACTCGGTTTTGCCGAGGTAATCCTCACGGCATAGCTTTGATCTTCCAGATGGGTTGGTGAAGATTTGAATATATCAAAATGAGCCGAGACTTAGTTTATTGGTAAAATAATCAATTGAAAATGCGTTTGAAGGCGATTTGACTCCGTTATGATCTGGTCACGTGAGCAGAACGTGCTAGGGACGAAAAGCTCACCAGAATTCACCAGACACGGACACCCCACGGTCTACCGAAAAAGTAAAGAACATAGTTCAAGAGGTAATAGGTGTCATCGTCTTTAAGGCAAGCAAAAAGGGCTAAAGCTATGTGTAAATCTCCTTGATGGAAAACCGAGAGCCAGAGAAAACTGACCTGGTAGTACCAAATAATATATTTTACGCTATCTATTCTATGTTTATGAAAGTATTCTGAAGCTTGATTCTTGCTATCCTTGCGAATATCTGCAATGGATGCGTGACTCCGAATCAAAGCTCAAAGCCCGTTCTGTGAAGCTGCAGCCCACCTGGATTAAGGAAGTCCTGAGATGGTTAAAGTGCATGCGGCTGAGCCTTGAGGTGTGTCGGGGAAATCTTCAATGCACGAGGAATGACTGTGAATGCACAAGCCCTTTGGGAGCCTTATTCTGAGCTGGAACCCAGTTGCTTCAATGTATTGACAATCAGCGTAGGAAGGCTCTTGATTGTGACCTGGCAATTGGGGTCAATAGCAGCTTGAACAGCCGGCCATCCGGACAAGGCAGCGCGAATAGCCGCAAGAGGTTTCCACGAATCCTGATTTTCCGGCATTGTTTAGAGAATAAGTCACGACAGCGGCTTTTATATGGGCCTTTTATGGTTTGTGGTTGATGATAATGCCAATAATATTCCAAACCACCGCATTATGGTTCAGTTAACCCTAAAATGTAAGTCATTGAGATCACAAGAGCTTTGTATAAATATTCGAATCGCTAACAGTATTTTCCTTTTGATTATTTTTTCTAGGGGTTGTTTTCATGTACCTGCATTCAGCTATCACAACTATGCATGATATGCATTACTAACTCCCGATCAGGAGATGCTTGAGCTGGGACCTGATATTCTGGAGCAGGTGCTTTGCCTATTGAGCAGTCAAGATCTTGTTAGGCTGGCTCAAACATGTAGCAGCCTGAAAGAGCTTGTGCATTTATCGCATGCTTGGAACGGATTATATGAAATCGACTTTCCGGTGGATTCGGTGAAATTGCCCGGAAGTGGCTTTTCTCGGTATAAACGCCGGTATTGTGCACGTATAGGCGCAATTGTGCGCGACGAATCCATGGAACGGTGCGTTGAAAGCATCGGCAAGGCTGCAATTGTAGATTTTGCAACTGTCAATTATTTCACTAAAGGAAAAATGGTTGAAGGATTCGCGTTGAGACGAATTAACGACACGGTTGAGTTAGTAGCTAGCCACGGGACGCACAAGATCTTGTCAATTGCGGACCTCCTGTGCCTAAAAGTGACTTTTTCCTATGTACTGGGCGTCAAGGATGGCGAGCTGCTCATGTGGAACACCAAGCATGGAGTCAATGAGGGCGTCGAGGATGCCAGTGATATGGAGGTTGTTGCCAAGATTCCCGACTTTTTAGCGGAAAAACTAGACTTTTCTAGCCGCAAATTCGACCGAGCATGCGACTCTCTGGTCAACCCGAGAATGATCTACGAGATAATGAACTGTACTGATACTGGCGCAATATTCAAGTTCCTTAAAAATATCCCCACCAAAATAAACCATCTCGTTGCCAATCACGATGGAATTGTGGCTGTTGCGGGTAGCACAATGTACATGGCGGCGGATGTGGAGCGGGAACCGATTTACAAGACCTTGGAGTTTGACACCGAAATTACAAAACTCGGGATGCTCCCAGAGGGCAATGGAGACGAAGACGGCAAGTCTTATGAGGTTTATGCGCTTGACGAACGAGGATGCCTTTTTCTGGTAACCATGACGGAGGGTATTTCCGTGCAACTGAAAGCTGAAGGGCTCGCTGATTTCAACAGCGACCGCGACATTATTCTTCTTTCTAAAGGCGGCTCTGTTTCTAAACTGGACGGAAATCTACCAGGAGAGCACTCGGAATCGCCTTCGCTGTTTCTTCATCAGACCTTCCGCGGTGGAGTCTACGGCCTTCTCGCCTAGTACCCTGACCACCATGCTCTCATGAAGACATGTAGCAATGAATTATGAATTATGAATTATACACATAGAGCGTAGCCGCCGTTTAGCAAGATAGCATCGGTGGCCAGCACGTCTGGGGCGGCGCCCAAGATCATGCCTAGACGCAGCACCGCGCCGGAAGCAAACAACAGCAAGGTGTTGCCGTCGCGCCCGTCGGTAAAATCTACAACATTCTCATATGCAGGCTGTGGGCTCGCCGGTCCGTTGTGGGTGGACCGCTTCAGCATATGCATAGCATAGTACTTTCCGTTGACATCCAAGGCCGAGATTTTCGGGTAATAATCGGTGCGCTGGTCGTCGCCACGAAAGTATATACCCCTGCTGAAGTTGATTTTCTGGATTCCCGCGTTGAAATGGTACTTTTGGATCTGGTCGAACCGAAAGTGCGAATACACCACGTTCTTGACTGCCGCAATGGCCGAGTTTGTGTTGGCGCGAACGTGGTTGAGTTTCAGCATACCTGGAACTGCTTCCAGGATGGTTTCTAGATTCAGGTCAGTGACTTCATGGGGCAGCAGGTTGCCGTCCCAGTCGTTGAAGCGCTGTTTTTCGGGGATCTCGAGTCGACCGGGAAACGAGTCGAAAATCGTGCAATTCACGGCCATCGATGTTTGTGAGATCTCAATATCCTGGTCGCCCATAGTTATATCCCACATGATGATTTCGTTATCTTTGAGGCCTCTCAGCCTCAGCCCGCCGCCGCGAGGCGTATCATGCGTGCTTATGCATGCAACCCCATGCATGGCGATTGTTTTCTGCAGGCCGGCTCGCGTGACCAGCTCGACGTCTCCATTCAGGCGCCGGATCATGAGACCCTGGTCGTAGTGGATGGAAACTTCTTGGAAATCTACTATCGGGCCGGCATTGATCTTATCAAGGCAATCAGAGGGCCAAGCGGCCAACGGTTCGGGCGAATCGGCACTGCTAGTTAATTGCACGAGTTTTGCCGACGCTCTTTGGCAGTAGCGCTGTTTTCCTTGGCCATTTAGCTTTATGGAATCGAACGGGAAATCGCGCTGATAACGATTGTTCCATTGCAAGGAGCCTGCAACGAGCGTATTCAGGTCCTTGCAGGTTTCGGACAAATGCAAAAGATCAATTGTGTTCAGCAAGGGGAAAACATTGTATTCGAGAATGTGTCCACCTAAGGTAAACATGTTGAACTTGAAGGATCGCTTGGTGGATATGGGGTTAACTTTGGGGGTTCTCAATCGCACGTGATATTGGCTCCGATAAGCACCGGCAAGGTAACCCTGAACCCTCGCGCCAGGATCTTTGATTTGGCCGTAACGAAGGAAGCTATGATATAGACTACGTTGGCACTCTCAGAAAGGGCACTGCCAACTCGTCTGCTCTCTGAAGGCTTGTATGCGTGGACCTGCTCGAGTTTCCCCTTGAGCCGAGGCTGATTTCGCTTTCCCAGTAGGGCAGGGAACTCGCATGTGACCAGAAACCAAAAATGCCGACAGCACCTGCCATAAACGGCCACTAGCCAAATATATAAATATTTCATGCTTTAATATCCTTCGCAATGACTGGCCGCGCGGGGTTCGCCTCGACCAGTGCGTTTATGGCCGTGTACCCTGGTTTTCTCGACGATCTCGTGGTGCACATGCCCCATAGAGATATCATAGCTCTTGCCCAGACATGCAAGAGTCTTAATGAAGAGATTGAGAAGCTCCATTATTGGAACAAGTGCTAAGATCACGATTTCCGGTTCGATATGATCAAGCTGCCTGGCTCGGGCCTCCAGCGCTACAGCCGGCGCTGCAAAGCGAAAATCCAGGACCTGAGTGACAAAACCGACGAAATGCTGCATCAGAATATTCGGGGTCCCATTGTTGACTTTGCATATAACAGGACCTCGAGCGACTTTATCCGTATTATCCGTTACTTGGACGACACCGTTGATGTTGAGATGACGGGCAAACCGGTACGCACCATCGATATTGGTGCTCACAAAATTCAGCTGGACACGCGATACAATATGTTTGGCCTGAAGGAAAACCACATCGATGCTTGGTTTTTTCGGGGGGATCCTCGGGAGGATCCCAAATCCGATAGCGAGCCGTGCGACTTTGAAATCGACCACAGCGAGTGGCCAATGATGCACCAACTCGGGCCCCAGGAAGCCGTGCTCTATCAAACCGTGCCTAAGCTCCGGGAGATTCCCATATTGATGAAGCTGGATGGTCCTGTGTCGCATTTGGGCCGAGGCAAAGGTAACTTTACGATTGCGTGTGTCGGGTCCACTGTCCACATTTACAACAAGCACGGAGACGCCGAGTACAAGCGGTCCCGGCGATACAGCTCTCCAATCAAGACCATATACTTTAGAAGAAACCCCATTCGGGGTTTAGAGTATGCGCTGCTGGAAACGAACGGGCAGCTGTGGATCGAGCAATGCTTGTGTCGGGAGCAGGACGTGGGCCCCAAGCTATTTTATGGCGGGGTATCTGAAATTTTCTTTTGTAGTCACCTTGCAGCACTTTGCAAAGATGGACGAATTCTGGATTGGAGATCCCAGGAGATCTTCAACCAAACCTACACGTCAGGCAACGACCGCATGATCTGCGCCCGTCCTTCGGTGATCAAACCCGAAGGTCTTGTTCTGTTCATCCAGAGCAATTACCACACTCTATACGGGCTCTGCGCTTAGTGCATGGTTGGAATACGTACGTATCTATTAAATAAAAATAGCCACTGCAGCCAGAACCAGCAAGACCGAGCCGGCAGTCTTGGGTGGCGCAGCGTTTTGAAGAAGACCGCTAGTGGTTCCAGTAAAGGCCGCGGGCAGGGTACTTGCCGAGCCGCTAGCAGTTCTAGACTGAGCACCAGTTGTTCCAGTCTGAGCAGACTCCTGGGTGTGCTGTGCAGAAGTGGTGGCAATCGGAACGACAGCATCAGCGTTAGTATCAGTGGACACAGTTGCAGTAGTGGTTGTACCGGCGGTGGCAGTGGAAGGAGAATTAGCAATACTGGTAGTGCCAGCACCGATGGAGCTAGGGGACTCGGTTTTTGTAAGTGCAGTCACAGCGGTCTGCTCAGTGCCAGCAGCGATAGAGCTAGTGCAGTCAGTAGACACGGTTCTTGTAAGTGCAGTCACAGCGATCTGCTCGGCGCCAGAAGCAGTCGAACAGTCGGCAACAACAGTTGTTGTCACCGTGATAGTACAGATGCCGTCCGGTCCCGGAGTCACAGGAGCAGCAGGTTTAGTGTTTGTGGGGGCGCCAGTATCGGTGACCGTTTCGCTAACAGTGACAGTGAGAGTAGCAGGCGGGTTGGTTTTTAGATTCTCCGAGACAGTTCCAGACTCGTTGCTGTAAAGACCCGCACTAGGGCTGGAGACGGGGTCAGTCGAGTTGTTGGCCACATTAGAGCTTGAAGCCAGGAAGCTCGAGCTAGAACCGCTGGAACCGGCAGCGGTGGCGCTCGACGCGTCGGTGGATACCACGGCGGTCGAGGAACCGATAGATGACTTGCTCGAGGCGCTGCTCGAGGCAGTAGCCACTGGCAGAGAGAGACTGGCAGAACTACCGGGAGCAGAGCTGGCCGGCTCACTAGACGAGAGGGCCGCCGAGGTAGCAGAGCTGGCTGCAGAGGTGGCTACAGAACTCGCCGAAGCCGAAGGCAACGGGCAGAAAGGCAGCCAGTTTGTGATGGTCGAGACCTCAGTCTCCCAGTAGCCGCCCACAGAGTCAAAGCTGGTCGACTCTGCATCCCGACGAAATACAGGAGGGACGTAGTACGAGGTCGTGATCAGCTGAATCTCCGAGCACAGGGAGCCTTCGGGCGACGACGCGTCGGAGCTGGCGGAAGACGACACATCGGAGCTGGCGGAAGACGACACATCGGAGCTGGCAGAAGACGACGCGTCGGAGCTGGCAGAGGCAGAATTGCAGTCAACCCAGTTTGTATAAGTGTTTGTAAACGTCTCAGGGTACATTCCGACCGAGATTCCATCTTCGCGGCGACGACGGGTGGGGTAGACCCAGTCTGTCACAGTTTCGGTAACCACAACAGGACATAGCCCGCTGGATACGTCGCTGGTAGGCGTAGTAGTCACTGAGGCACTGGCAGAAGAAGGAGCGCTAGAAATGAGAGCACAATCTATCCAGTCAGTAACAAGGAGCGATTCAGTATCCGCGTCACGGCGCCGTTCAGTTGGGGAATTCGGAATATAGTAGGAGGTTGGGCAAAGCGATTGGCTGGCCGACGGCGAGCTGGAAGGCGCGCAAGTGACATAGTCGCTTGTGAGGTAGGTGGTAGTTTCTTCTTCGTCCTCGGTGTCACGTCGACGCACCCATCCAATTGCAATGGTCTCGGTAGTAAGAAAAGTCGAAAAGCAGAGGGACTCGCTCGGAGCAGCAGTCACTGTGGCGCAATCGAAATAGTCGGTAGTTAGGAAAGACACAACCGTGCTGCTGGTAACGGGATAGTCTACATCACGGCGGCGGGCCGCGACACCCCAGGTTTCGGTGGTATAGTATGCCGAAGAGCACTGGCTCGCGGATGCAGAGAAGTTGCCTGCAGGGTCTTGGGCGTGGACGCCTGTCACGGCTAGGGCCATCAACAAGAGGTTTGGACGCATTATAGCACAATCAGATCGGGTGCGGAATATTTATATGCATCGGTGGACCATGCATATTTTCATGCATGTGAAAGGGTTTTTGCGTTTGGAGCCTATATTAAGAATGAGGTAATCTGGACCAAAAATAGGGTCCGGACTTTAAAAATCGGTAGATGGGACGGTATTGGCCTATTAGTTGGATTGTAGACGATGGCACTAAATGGGTTTGACTACTATGGCTCATCGCCGGAGCACCCTTTTAGCACGAAGCCTTGCGATCGGAAGATAAAATATTGCTTTTCAAGTTCCATGCATCGGGGCTAGGGGTACGGCGCCTCACATCGGACGTGAACCTCGGTCAGAGCCTCAATTTCGCGTTACTTGGGGTTGCATGCTTTAATCGGGCCCGATCGATCGCAGTAGGATTTTTCAAACCCTTGAAAGCCGTCGCAGGAGCATTGCATCTGCCCCGGCATTCTCCGCTTCACATGCCAAGGTTTTTTCTCCGCTAGTAAGCAACCGCGGTTCCCCGCCCAGGTCCTGCATAAGCTGATAGATCACCCTGCATTATTGGTGTTTCAGGTGCTCTACAGTACAAAGGTCCACTCGAAGATGGCCCAACAGCTTGTAAGTAGCTTAATAGTTTATAGTACCAAACTGTTAGATCACTAGTACCTTGCGATTGGTTCTTTTCATTTGCCGAGGTATCGGCTCGGCCTCGGCTGATACTGGCTCTACGCGTATGCTGCATATTGAAAACTCACTAGAAAGCATCACCACCATATCCGATGCAAGCGAGAACGTTTTCCAATGAATATCGGCTCTGAACACGAAAAGTACCGTAAAATCCACTGGAATGAGGTTGTTTGTTGTCCAGCCACAATGCAGGTCAGGGAGATAACATCATCATTGCCATGGCAACCACCAAGCGTTTCAGCAACCGAGCAGGAGCCTCGGAACGGGGGAAAAACAACGGGAAAAAAAAAGCCTTCGAACCTCGCTTTTGGAGAAGGAATTTTGTGATAATTCCGACGGTATTCCAAGATTATTGTTTAGAAATCTTGGAACGGCTAAAAAAAACTTGCAGCCGTGCATCCAGAAAGCTCGAATTTGGTGAGGTTTCCATGCTATTGCACAGCACAGCGGTCTTCTGGCTTCAAAACAAGTAGTTTTATTTATAATTCGGTTATTATGAATCAGAATGGCGGACCACCAATAGATATTGCCTTCCTATCTGTCTTCCCCACCCACCTTGCATTGTGCGTCACATCAATCGAGCCTCACGAAAAATTAGAAACCGACCGGGCTCGACCGTTTCATCGAAAAATGAGCAGATTTCGCCAAAAAATAATTTTCGTCCAAAAGGCGGTTAACCTACTTTACTATAAATTTTTAGAGCAAACATTGTTATCTAGGTTGATTTTGGTGTTGAAAAAGCCATGTTCCTGATCGCGAAAATGCCCTTGAGTCTAGACTCGCCAACGTACCCAAACTTTTATGGGATACTTGGACTGCAGAAGTTCACGGAAAGCACTTTGTATCATATGGATACTCTAGTTAGAGAACGAAATACCGTAACACCATGCATGTCCCCTAAATCTGGAGCCTAGGTATATTTTGATAGGCAACATCCTAGGCACTATCCTGGTACTATCCTGGAACTATCCTTGCACTTCCAGACACAGGAGTAATGCAGTAACCAGGAGGGCACTCTCAGTAACAAGCTTTGGACGGGGCAGCAACAGTAGTCTTAGCATTAGTACCAGGAAAGGTCTCAGTGTGGATAACCCCAGTAATGCCAGTAGTGTTGCCGCCAGGATAGCAGAACCGGGGCCGGTGACAGTAGCACCAGAGCCATTATAGTCACGGTTCCGACGATAGTACTATCACAGTCGCTAAACAACTGACGTGGTAGTGACAGTTGGCTCAGTATTGCTAGGGCCGGGGATCGACTGTGTGCTGGTAATAACCGCAACGACAGTGCTCTAGGGGCAATCACACTATGCTATCACTATGCTACGTACCATGTTAGCAATATGATAGGCCCCATGCCAGCACCAAGCTCTGCTATACTATTACACTCGCTAAACAACTGACGTGGTAGTGGCAGTTGGCTCAGTATTGCTAGTGCCAGGGATCGACTGTGTGATGGTACCGCAACGACAGTGCTCTAGGGGCAATCACACTATGCTATCACTATGCTCCGCTATATGTAAAGGCAATCATCCGAAGAGGGGCTATCAAAGTAAGCTAGTATAGCTGAGAGTCAAGTGCTCTGGCGTGTAAGCTACGGCACAATATCCCTACGGATCGTACGTAGGATACCTGATTCTGAAAACTATTACCAATTTTATGTGATAACTGTGGCTGCCGAGCTTATTAGTGACACTAGTGTCCCACGAAGGCATGAAATCACCGCAAGACAAAGCGGCATTGTCTTGGCAATTCTATCCGTATAAATGGCATAACTTTTGTGAAGCCAGCACCCCAGTCTCAAGTAGCAATCTAGTTGTTGACAGGTAGTGTTCAATTCACGTATCATGATCGTATTCAGCGTTCTCGTCAAGAAAAATGTTTAGAGTTTTCATGGGTTCAATGTGTTAACCCCAGATAGTTTGTTGAGCCACATCACCAGTACTACCAGGACTATCTGTTGCGTTTCAACCAAAAGATCTTCTAGATCTTGATACACGACTCAGCTGGAAATAACACCAATATTCGACTTCATGTTGCGTTTCAACCAAAAGATCTTCTAGATCTTGGTAAGAGCGCAGCTGGAAATAACACCAATATTCAGTTTCATGTTGCGTTTCAACCAAAAGATCTTCTAGATCTTGGTAAAAGCCGCAGCTGGAAATCACGCCAATATTCGGCTCCATGCATGCCGTTGCATGACATGATCTGGCGCGGTAACTAATGCAACGGGCTCCAGAACCGAAATAACTCGCCTGCGGGACTAACTGGATTATCTCTTGCCCTTCAGATCCTCTTCTAGATCTTGATACACGGCGCAGCTGGAAATCACTCCAATATCCCGCTGCATGCATGACATGATGTAGCCGGGTAACAGATCCAAAAATAGGGCACCAGAACCGACATAATTTATCTGCGGGGAACGGGAGCGCTCAAATTGGGTAAAGAGGGATATAAATTTTTTCTATTCATTGTTTCGTTAAAGGGATGTAAAATACCCACTGCTTGAGGTGATACAAATGTCACGATTCGCAGTAAACTAATTCTGGTGCTAAATAATCCAACCACTTTTCGGTTTCGTCAGTGAAAACGACAAATCTCTCTTCTGAGGTGTTTAGGGTAAATTACATTATTTTTGGAAAAAAAAATAAATAAAAACGAATGTAAATCATTAGGTAAATTTATATCAAGAAATCCAAAATTTGATAATATAAATAAATATAAATATAAATAATAATTTAATCAAATACTTAAATAATTTATTAATAATAAATAAAATTGAAAAAATATCAAAATAATAAACAATATCATGATTTTTATATTCCTAAAAGAAATATAAATAAACATATTCTATTTATTATTTATAATACAAATTAAATTAAAATGCCCAGCAAGGGAGCAGAAATACACAGCGAGAGGTACCTTACTTTCAATACGACAGTTGTGTCTAACCTCCAGAAGCTGCAAGTAGGTGGACGGTGCCCAAATCGACAAATCAAGGAGTCAACACTAACTTTCCATGTAGGCTAGCAAAGATTGCTTACCTTGTGTTAAGGCTAGCAGCAAAATAGCCCTCCGAGCGGAAACTGCCAGCATTTGAACTCGTCGACTCTGCTAGGGTTACCAGCTAAGCATCAAAATCACTCATGATACGCGAAGTTGTGACCGAGATAGTCGCATTGCTTCAATAGGGCACCGTCTCGAGCCTGCGAATTTATGTTTAAACAATGATCAGACCTTTCAACAAACAGAGAGCTTCCAACGCAAAGAGAACAGGATATTCGAAAACCCCGAAATTTGCGCCAATATCCTACCCACCTCGCATGCATTGTTGCATGACCCACATGCAAGTAATAAAGCCCGGCCGGGTAGTAAGTAAGCCCAGATGCATACGGGGCTCAGACTCCGGGGGGCCCATCTACAAGGTTAATTCTGTACAAAATAAGGAAACCCAGTAAGTTTCATGGCGTTCCCTGCACTTTTTGAAGAGCCTATAGAGGATATAGACTCCTGTGCTACTTTTCTCCAGGGATACTAGCGATCGGGACGATGCGCTGGTGTAGCATGATCACAGCGACATCCCTCAATCTTCTCAAGTCTTATATATGCTCCATTGACTAGATATCACTACGAGACACTCTTCAAATTGGATTAGTCTGCTCAAGAGACGCTTTAGCAGACATCGCTACGGATGCTAGGTTAAGGGTAGCACCCTTAGGGTGACAGCCCATCATGCGCTCAGCCGAAACCGACATTAATCGTGAGGTATTTCTAGTCTACAAAAAACAACTTGTCTTTCTATGCGGTCCTAAATCTATGTTATGTGGTAGTCAAGATCTGGCTCAATCTGGCTGACTCGCTTCAAGAATTAGCCTCAAACCGCAGGCATGTGTCATGCACACAATGTTTCATGTTATCCCAATCTGGATACACATCTTGCAATCATACTGAACAGGACGCAATATTTGATTATTGAAAATGGGCCGCAAGACCATATCTCGATTTTGAAAGGCAACCTAAAACGGCGATGGAAAATATACAGCTCGGCCAAGGCACAGAGATGACTGGGCGCAAGTATTATGGTAAGGTGAAGCACCACCCAGAGCCTCTGCTAGACAATAGAATAGAGACGCTATTAGCTTTTGGTTCCAAGAAACAGTATGACTACTAGGATTTAAAAATCTATTCTCAAGAACATACGTTTTGCTCACTCTGCGCATATTGTGAGCATAATTCAAACACTGTGAGTGCCGAAGTCTAGATTACCCCAGCCCAGACTGAAAAACGAATCCCAACATCTGATACCTCAACCCTACATGAGGTCTGGGCAGCAGCTGCATGTACAAGGCTGCGGGTCCCTGGTCTAAAAATATTTGCTCTCAAGAACCCTATCATTGGCGATGATAAAACGAATAGACCTTCCTCAAACTAGCAGAGCCATTAGTAGTAGCTTAAAGAATGCGGCACCGGCGACTGCTTCGTATACACGAGCTCCCTAATGCAGGAAAGGGTAGTTTGTAACCGGATCGCTTCCCTGCATGCACCTGCAGTACTGCGAGCGGGGTCGGTCTCGAATTTTTCACGTAGTGCTTAAAAATATAAAATCAGGCATATGGAAGGCGTGTTCCACCACCTACAGAAAATCTTGTAAGTCCTAGTCTTAGCTTTGGCGCCTCTTTTACTTCATCGCTGCTCTCCAATGCTCCCTTGGCCATGACGAACGCACCCCGTTGAAACCCTGCGCCCAGGTCTAAGTGGAGGCTTTTAAGAGACTTACTGGCTTACATGGGTAAGCTCCGGAGTATTATAGAGGTAGGTCAAAATGCACAATGCTCGCTTGGGTGCCTCCACCATAGCTGGGATGAATGAAAATTGAATCCCTTTATTGTGAACCGTTGTAAGACTCCTTTAGATGAAGAGTGTAAAGCACTGACACCACCTGCGTGATAATAGATAAGATGCATGCAGGGCAACCGTCAGCAGTGGTGCAACCGCTTGACCGCTTTAGGAAACTAGCCCCAGTTGTTTCCATGGTGATGAGCCAATTTCCGCTTTGCTCTACATCATATCTCTTCTGGGACTCGTCTCTTTTCGGACTTGTCTCGATTGGGACTCATGGGGTAGGCTCAAGGACGAGCAGGATGCAACTACATGTTGATGGACGTATCATCAAAAATGTTGGTTGTGCGAAAATGAAATTCCGCGACTGTTGCTCCAATGGCACAATACCGAGCCTAGAATGTCTGGAGAAATTGGCGCAAAATCTATATGCATGCATGTGGCACGATGCATTTATGCAGGGTTATTCAACCAGGTACAAATAGTAACGAGGCTGCCCGTAATTGTACACACACATGCGTATCAAGAGCTTTTTGATAGTACTTGCAGTTCTTAGCACAAGCTCACCTGCCTGTGCATTGACCAATTCCTCTCCAGCCACAGCTTCAACTAGCACAGAGGGCCAGAACTTCGAACAAGCTTTGTCTAATGAGCCATATACGGGTGCTTTGCGCCGGCGCGATGAAAACAAGACCCAAAATGGAGCTTCATCGTCAACTGTAGCCCCTCTTTCGAAGATCAATTCAGTTGAGGCCTCTAAGAGCACATCGGACTCGGGCGCCAAGACCACATCTCCTCCCGCCGCTAAGAAAGAGCCTGCTCCTGCCTCCAAGAGTGCTTCTAAGAGCGAGCCAGCTCCCGCGTCTAAGAGCGCTTCTAAGAGCGAACCTGCTGCCGCCTCTAAGAGTGCTTCTAAGAGCGAGCCCGCTCCGGCCTCCAAGAGCGCTTCTAAGAGCGAGCCCGCTCCGGCCTCCAAGAGTGCTTCTAAGAGCGAGCCCGCTCCTGCCTCCAAGAGCGCTTCTAAGAGCGAACCAGCTCCCGCGTCTAAGAGCGCTTCTAAGAGCGAACCTGCTGCCGCCTCTAAGAGTGCTTCTAAGAGCGAGCCTGCTCCTGCCTCTAAGAGTGCATCTGCTCCTGCCTCTAAATCTAAGAGCGAGTCGGTTCCTGCCTCTAAGAGTGCATCTGCTCCCGCCTCTAAGAGTGCATCCGCTCCTGCCTCGAAGAGCAAATCTAAGAGCGAGTCGGTTCCTGCCTCTAAGAGCGCGTCTGCTCCTGCCTCTAAGTCTAAGAGTGAGTCGATTCCTGCCTCGAAGAGCAAATCTAAGAGCGAGTCGGTTCCTGCCTCTAAGAGTGCATCTGCTCCTGCCTCTAAGTCTAAGAGTGCGTCGATTCCTGCCTCTAAGAGTGCGTCTGCTCCTGCCTCTAAGTCTAAGAGTGCGTCGATTCCTGCCTCTAAGAGTGCATCTGCTCCTACCTCTAAGTCTAAGAGTGAGTCGGTTCCTGTCTCTAAGAGTGCGTCTGCTCCTGCCTCTAAGAGTGCATCTGCTCCTGCCTCTAAGTCTAAGAGTGAGTCGATTCCTGCCTCGAAGAGCAAATCTAAGAGCGCATCGGTTCCTGCCTCCTCAGCGTCGACAAATGGTAGCCCCTCGAGCTCTCTGTCAACAAGCGTCTCTTCTCCCTCGGAGTCTTCTCTTGCTGGCGGGTCATCAACTACGGTGTCGGGCTCTTCTGTTGCGACTGCTTCCACGAGTTCTATCTCTGATACCGTCACAGCGTCTAGTACACCTATGACTGTGAGCAGTAAAGGTCAGCAGTCGACTGGGTACATCGTCTCGCCGACAGCGCCCTACGGAAACTCGTCAGTCCCTGTCTCAACTCAGCCCATCTCTACCACTGGGTCCACTGAAGGCACTGTGAGCACCGGAACAACCACTGGAACAACCACCGGAACCAGTGGCGGAACCACAACCGGAGCCACCACCGGAGCTACAACCGGAGCTACTACCGAAGCTACTACCGAAGCTACTCCCGAGGCTACTATCGGAACTAGTACTGGAGCTACCACTGGAGCTACCACTGCCAGTTACTCTACGACTGGCTCAGTGACAACTGTGCCAATCAGTTTCACTCCTGGTCCCACGGATACAAGCAAGTTCGCCGTAACTACTACGAGCACGACAGTTGTTGTGTCGACCCCCACTACTATCACTGTTGGCGGCTCTACTATAACAGTCACTGCACCCACTACTCTCACTGTCCCTTGCAGCACTGAAAGTGGCACTGGGGTAGCTTCCAGTGGCACGACGATTGTTGTGTCTACACCGACCACACTCACGGCTGGAGGTTCGATTGTTACAGTGACAACGCCTACTACTTTGACGGTTCCTTACGATTCTGAAAATTCAGGGACCCTTACTCCCACAGCTTCGACCGCATTGACCCTCAACACAATCCCACTTGCGACAACCATAGCCACTGCAGCTACGGTTGAACGTAACCCTGAGACTTCCGTTACCACTATTCTGACTGAGACTCCGGTTGCTGCCTCGCAGTCGTCTAGCATTGCAAATGCCGAATTAACAAGTGTGGCTGGCCCGCAGAGCCTTTCAACCTCTCAGACTAGCGGTGTTACAGTGCCAGGCGCTTCTGCGTCCGCACCATCTGTTAGTGTAGTTTCATCTTCTGGCCCCACCGTGTTGGCAAACGGTGCTAGTTCGAGGGTTGTAAGTGCGGGACTTGTGGCAATCTGTGTAGCAGTTTTCTTGCTGTGATCCCCTCTCTTATCTATGACTATTATATATACCCTTACATCAACTATTTGACGTTAATCCAGACAAAATAATGCTAGTCACAACAACGAGAGCTACTCAGCAGGGCAACACTGGCTCTACGCGCACGTTTACCACAACTACGGTGGTCATTGAGCCCTACGCCAAGTGTCCCCGAGGTAGCACCACATTCACAACATTGGTTTCACCCTTTTAGGTAGCAAGGCCCTTGCGTTGCACAGACTCCGAGGTTGCCGAAGCGGAGAGTCATGACTGGTCGGATCACAAGAGTCCTATATACATAAGTTGTATGTAGTGAACAGAAAAAAAAAAAAAAAAAAAAAAAAAGCGAGCCGATGTGTGAGGTTGATCAACGGTTAGCGCAATAGCACAAACTTTTTCAATATGATAACTATATGGTCTATAATACAAACTAATGTAAAATATGGTCCAAACAAAGGTTTAAAGGCTAAACCGTGACTTTGCTAGGGTTGAAATTGTTTATTTGCATACAAGCCGTCATTGTCTAATGTCCCTTGTCTAGGCTTATTTGTAGATCGGAGCCCGCATACTCGACAGTACCCAAGATGTCTCTTCTTCGCCCTTTCCACCTAGCGTTTCCCGTTCATTCTATCCCGGCTGCCCGGGCATTCTGGGGTACTGTTATGGGTTGTCCGGAAGGTCGGAGTGCCCCAGAGTGGGTTGATTTCAACTTTTATGGCCATCAAGTTGTCGCGCACCACGTCCCTGGTATGAAAGCACCCGATGCAGGCGGGAACAATGTGGACGGCCACGACGTCCCCGTCCCTCATTTTGGAATTGTTCTGAGAATGCACGATTGGCAGGAACTGGCGGACCGCCTGGTGGCCGCAAATACCAAGTTCGTCATTGAGCCCTATGTCAGGTTCAAGGGAGAGCCCGGCGAGCAGGCCACTATGTTCTTTAGAGACCCCAGCGGAAATGCCATCGAGATGAAGGCTTTCAACGATCTGGATAGTCTGTTTGCTAAGTAGCATGTGCTCCCCGTTTCTCTGAGGCATCCTCCCGAGACTCACAACACTGCTCAGTTGGCTATAGAAAGCGTACCGGCCGTCTGTGCTAGTTCGAGAGTCGGCAACAGAGGCAGGATAGCCACTGCTCGCCCTTTCAGCAATCCGAGCGAATTATTAGCCGGGCCCACTCGGTTAATGGGGACATTTTAGGTGCCAAATCACGCTGTTTGTGAATATGTTGGAAGTTATTTCCAGTTGAGATGCGCTAGGGTTATACGATGGCAGCGATAGACGGCGTACATCGCACATCAGGACCTGAGACCTACGCATTCCAACAGCGAGGGGCATTCAGCCCAAAAGACAGACAAAACAGTCTTTAGCACGGTCTGATCAGAACGACAGCCCCAGCAACACTGTACAGAGCCAGCGACTGGAGTTGTTTGGAGTATGGTGGTCCCTCGCAAATGCTTCCAGTTGTGGATCCTCGAGAAGCAGCAGCAGCAAAAGCAGTGCTTCGGCCTTCACGGCGAGCCTTCCGTGACTGGTACAGCGTCTTTTAGGCTCATGTGGGGCTGCTAGAACCGGTTTCCAGTGCATCAGGGTGCCAACCAACTGCCTGGAACGCCTATTCGTCTTGTATTACCGTGACTTTTATTTGTACTCTAACCACAAAGTTTTGATCTCCAGTGGTTTGCCCGGCGGAGCAACTACCTTCACAATAGTGGTGCATGCACCGCAACCAATTCCCAAGCACCCACTCGGACCTTCACTAGCACTATTGTCGTGACTGAGCCCTGCGATAGGTGTCCAGGCGAAAGCAGCGTTTATATTACCACCTCAGTGGTCACCGAGCTGTGCCTCAGTTAACCGGCACTGCAGTGGTGACTGAGCATTGTGACCATTGCGAAGGCGGCAGCACAATCTACTACACCCTCGCGGAACCCTACCAGACAACTCCTGCCACCCCCACAGCAGTGGTCAGCAATCCTGCCTTGACGCAGTCCACTACGACCTACACAATCACTGGTTTACTCACCAATACTGTGACAACAGCAGGATCGATCGTTACAGCATCGGCAGCTGTACTTCCCTCTGAAGTGAGTACCACCTTGGTCGTTGGTGCAAATTCTGGTATCAAGCCAACCTTCAGCTCGGTGGCCCTCCTGCTGATTCCGGCTTTGTTCGGGCTAGGCCACCTACTGTAATGTTGTAAATCAATAATTATGACGCAAAAAGCTTAATTGCAAAGCTCCTGCTCCTCTAAGAAAGTATGAACTAGCTACCAAATTTATAGCTCAAAGTCTTGCATGGGACGACATCCGACTACCAGATAAACGCCCAGCCGTTCCCGAATATCAGGTTCATCGACGCTTCCACCGGAAGGATTAGTGGGCGAACTGTTCTAGTAAATCTCAGCCTCGTAGCCGTACGTGGTGCTACTGCAACGGGAACTCGTCGCATCATAGGGTAGAGAAGTCGGGCTTATATGTGTCCTTGGTTTATTAGAATCCAAACATAGATAATTCCATTGTCGTCAAGGCCAACGTTTCTTGGGCCTGAACACATGTGAATCGCTGTCAAAGTGCCATGCATTCCACCCGCAGCACAAGGAGGTCGCTCCCCTTACAAGCGGTTCCCTTGGTTGAAATCAAAAAGAATACTAAGCAAGAAAAACTTTGTCTATTCTCAATGAATAGTAACTTTGGGGTTGCAAGCTCTCCGGCGTTTGTTTCACACTGTATAAGCAAATCAACGTACATAGCTATGCAAGAAAATTAAGGTACATATTCATTTGGCCCCAGAAACAGGAAATCGCCCAGCCCACATCACCCCATCCGAGGGCGGCCTTTCTCTATATGTGACGGTTACAGAACCATATAGACCGGCTCAATGCTCATTTTAGTTAGCACCATTTTAGCCACGAAAAAAGTCCAAGGCTCCGAGTAAAAACCCTTACCCAAACTGACTCAGCCACACGTCAGGGCCGGACGGACAGGGGGTGTTATGCAGTAGTCAGCGGAGCGCCGATGCCAACACCCCCTCCAAAAGACTAGTACTCCATGGTACCCCCATAGCACCCCATAGTATATTGTGCGAAAAGGGTGCTAAAAGGGTGCTAAAAGGGTGCTAAAAGGGTGCTAAAAGGGTGCTAAAAGGGTGCTAAAAGGGTGCT